>ML385824.1:68249-156568 GCA_005239525.1 Nicotiana knightiana | reverse complement strand
TATATATATATATATATATATATATATATATATATACACTGTGCACTTCCGAGGTTCGAACGGCCTGAACCATATAATATATCAATAATCCTGCCGAGGACTCTCGTCACATAGTGCGTGCATGGCCCCCACAAATAGAAGTACGTATTGATTTAAGTTCACCTATGGGGTTAATTCCCTCTTACAAGGTTAGAAAAGAGACTTACCTCATCTCAAGCCTACTTCCCGGTTCAAGAATGCGCTCACACCCTCAAGTCAGTGCCGATTAAATCCAAAAGTAATCAAATAGTATATAAACTAATCAATGCATGCTCAAGAGTTCATATTCCAACTATTAAAGAGGTTACCCAACCCTAAATATAAGATTCTTAAAATTCACCTCCAGGCCCACGTGCCCGGATTTCGGAAATTTTTTAAGAAAGTTGTTACTCTCAACCCCATGAACTCAAATATATTATTTTTACTAGATTCCATAACGAATTTCATGATTAAATCTCCTTTTTATCAAAACCTAAGTTTTCTCCGAAACCCATGATTTTCCTTAAATTTTCATATTAACATCTGCCTATAATCTACGTATTAAAATTACATTAGATATAAATTACTTACCTTCAAAAGCTAGGTCAAAATCCCCTCCTTAAAAGCTCTCAAATCGCCCAAGAGTGAGAGAAATGTGTTAGAAATGGCCTAAGTCCCATATTAAATGAACCCCTCTGCCCAGATATTTTCGCACCTGCGGTGCCTTGGCCGCGTCTGTGATCCCGCACCTATAGAAAAATCCTCGCAGGTGCGCATTTCTCTTACCTGGCCAAGCTCCGAAATTGCGGACAAAATGCACCATTTTTGTGGGCAGTCAAGTTTGTTCTTCATATTCGCGCAATAGGGGCTGTGATCGCGATGATTAATTTGGTGAGGCATCACGAACGCATGGGGTTTAGGTCGTGTTCACGTAAGGTTAAGTGGACTGAAGCTGGGGCCACGCGTTTGTTGATTGCGAACGCAGTCAGTAGTCCGCGATCGCGTCGGAGTGAGGGGCAGAGCATCGCATTCGCATGATGAGGGGCGCGTTCGCGTAGTGTTATTTCAGGATCCAACAAAATTGTTCTTCGCAATCGCGAGGGTCTTTCCGCAATCGCGATTAAGGAAAAATGCCTGGGCAGAAAGTATAAAAATCCATCTTCGCGATTTTTAGCCTATTTCTCACCATTTTTGGACGAATTTGAAGCTTTTTGAGAGGGATTAAAGAGGGAATCGAAGGGAATCAATTGGAGGTAAGATTTTTGAATTCAATACTTGATTTATGTTGATTTCTAGCTAATTAGACCAAATATTTGTGGGATTTGAACCCCAAAATGGGAGAATTAGGGCTTATGATTTGGAGACCTTTGAGTGGGGATTTGAAGGGCCATTTGAGATCCGATTATGATGTTCTTGGTATGTATGGCCTCATGGGAAGATAAGGATTCTTTTGATATAATTTTTATCGAATTCCTAGACGTGGGCCCAGGGGTCAAGTTTGACCAATTTCGGGATTTGTGCTTAATTTTGATAATTTTCGAATGGGCTTCGTTCCTTGGCATATAATAATGATATAAATTTGAATTTGGCTAGATTTGGAGCAATCGGAGGCCGAGTCTAGAGGAAAAGGAATTGTAGGCTAGGATTTTAGCCGGTTTTGAGGTAAGTAACGTTTCCAAACTTGGTTCTGAGGGTTCGAAACCTCGAGCTATATGTTATAAGATTATAATTTAGGTGACGCACATGCCAAGTGACGGGCGTGCGGGCATACACCGAGTGATTTGTGGTCTGGTTCATCCTATAGCACCGTCCAGTAGCTATTTCAGACTGATATTCGTACTTTTATTGACGTGGTTAATGTTAACATGCTAGAAATCATGCTAAGTCAAATGCTAGGGCTTCACGCCAAAAATGGTGAGACCCGAGTGGTCGTATATTACTATCTCCTTATGTGTTTAATTGATTTTGTATACTCAGTCCTGTCATAGCATATCATTTCATGCCTCAGTCTCGGTAATTGTTGATTTTATATATATTTATCATTGTTTCGGGCTAGTTCATGCATCTGTGAGCCCATGTGAGCGAGACTGGAGAGTAATGACTGAGTGAGGCCGAAAGCTTTCTATTGAGACAGTTATGAGATCGGACTGCACACTGGAGCGATACTCTGATCATGCCTTCGTTGGCTTGATATATCTCTTGGGCCAATAGGAGCCCTTCTAGAGTCTTTACACCCCCAATGAGCGCATTGATAGAAGTTGATGATATGTGAGGGATGAACCTTCCTTGGACATAGATCTTGTCCGAAGTTGATGATATGTGAGGGATGGATCGTCCCTGGACATGGATCTTGTCCGAGTGTTGTATTCCGGAGATGGACCTTCTCCGTGGGGGCTGGATTGGACTTTTTCCTCAGTACTGAGTGACTACGGTCACCGGTGTTTATGCATATTCCGGGATGGATTTTCCTTGGGCCTGAGAGCCATATACAGTACTGAGCGGACTTTCGTGTGAGATCTGTGAGCACTATGTGCATTTCCACACTGTTGATACATTAGCATGTAGGGTACTGAGATACACCTGGGTTACTTATCATATCAGTCAAATTTTGTTTTCATTATCTATTGAAACTTTGAGCATGCCTAAATTCTATGTACTATTTTCATTACCATGATTGAGATTTAGTCCGTCACTACCTCTCAGCCTGTAGTTTGGGTTCGTTACTTCTAAGTTGGTGTACTCACGTTAGTCCGTCACTACCTCTCAGACGTCTGTACTTATCTTCGAGAGGCTACATAACCCTTAAGAAAAATCTCGCATTCTTGAATTATGTCGTGCGAATATGTTGGTTCCTGGAACTAAACTTCTGTTGTTTTCATTCTCTCACAGATGGTGAGGACTCACACTACCCATCAGGGTGATGAGACACCAGCTAGACCAGCGAGAGGCCGAGGCCGCGGTCGAGGACGTGGCAGAGGGAGGGGTGCAACCCGTGCAGCAGCCGGGGCAGTACCTATGGACCCTCCTATTTTTCAGGATCAGGTCCCCGCCGCAGATGTTCCAGCGGGACCGGCAGTGGCTATTGTGATCCTGGGTCTTCCAGAGACTCTGGCTCAGATTCTGACTGTGTGCACTAGCCTTGCACATGCAGTCACTGTTTCTTCTACTGCCGCTACTTCTCAGGTCGGGGGAGGCACTCAGACTCCAGCTACCCGTACACCTGAGCAGGTTGTTCAGGGGATTCAGACACCGGGGGTAGCTCCAGCCTAGCCGGTTGCCCCAGCTCAGGATTTTGTTATCCCAGTTAAGCCAGATGATGAGCAACGCAGGTTGGAGAGGTTTCGTAGACTTCAGCCTCCGACTTTCAGTGGTACTGAGGGCGAGGATGCCCAGGGCTTCTTAGACAAGTGTTAGAGGATTCTTCGCACATCAGGGATATTGGAGGCCAGTGGGTCCCATTTACTACCTTCCAGTTCTCAGGAGCTACACTCGCTTGGTGGGAGGCCTATGAGAGGTGTAGACCTATTGATGCAACACCTCTTACCTGGTATCAGTTCTCCATTCTTTTCCTGGAGAAGTATATACCGCAATCCTGTAGAGGGAGCTGCGCAGGGAGTTCGAGCAGTTGCGTCAGGGGGAC
Organism: Nicotiana knightiana; assembly: GCA_005239525.1. Lineage (NCBI taxonomy): Eukaryota > Viridiplantae > Streptophyta > Magnoliopsida > Solanales > Solanaceae > Nicotiana > Nicotiana knightiana. The sequence goes on along the minus strand of ML385824.1, from coordinate 152,910 downwards.
TATGACCATGACGTAGTATGAGATGAGGTTCTCTGAGTTGGACCGTCATGTATTTGGATAGTTCCCACGGATAGGGAGAGGATCAGGAGGTTCGTTGATGGCGTCACTTATCAGCTTCAGATTTTTCTGACCAGGGAGAGAGTATCTGGTGCTTCTTTTGAGGAGGTAGTTGACATTTCCAGAGAGATTGAGTCAGTTCACCGCCAGGAGCGAGTCGAGAGGGAGGCCAAGAGACCTCGAGGATCTGGTAGTTTTGGTGGTGTTTCTTCAGGGGGCAGTCCCGGCACGGTAGAGGCCTTCCGTTCAGACCAGCTCAGTCAGGTTGCTCAGGTTATCGTGGTGGATCAACGAGTCGTGGTCCTCACAGTTCTCATCAGGGGCATCCATCATTCAGGGCTCTTCCAGCCCAGAGTTAATCTCGAGCACCATCGGTTCAGGGTTCCTTTGTGCATGGTTCTTCTGGTGGTTATTCAGGTGCCAGGGGTTCCCTTTAGTCCCCACCGTCATTTGCTGAGAGGGGTTGCTTTGAGTGTGGTGATCCGGGTCGTATCAAGAGGTTTTATCCCCATTTTTCGGGTGGTTCATTCCAGTAGAGGAGCCAGCCTTCAGCTTCAGCACCAGTTACTTCGCCACCCGCCCAGGCAGCTAGGGGTGGGGACCAATTAGCTAGAGGCCGCCCTAGAGGGGGAGATCAGGCTCGATTTTATGCACTTCCATCCAGACCAGATGCTATGGCCTCAAATGCAGTGATTACAGGTATTGTTTCAGTATGTCACCGAGATGCTTCGGTCTTATTTGATCCAGGTTCCACGTATTCTTATGTTTCATCATACTTTGCTTATTTTTTGGATATGCCTCGTGAGTCCTTAGTTACATCTGTGCATGTGTCGACCCCGGTGGGCGATACTATTGTTATGGACCGTGTGTACAGGTCGTGTGTGATATCTATTGGGGGTCTGGAGACCCGAGTGGATCTGTTATTGCTTAGCATGTTTGACTTTGACGTGATATTGGGCATGGATTGACTATCTCTGTGTCATGTTGTTCTGGATTGTCACGCTAAGACCGTGACCTTAGTGATGCCAGGAATTCTGAGAGTTGAGTGGAGAGGTTCTGTTGAGTATGTGCCTAGTAGGGTGATTTCTTATATGAAGGCTCACCATATGGTAGAAAAAGGGTGTTTATCGTGTTTGGCTTTTGTGAGGGATGTTAGTGTTGAGACTCCCACTATTGATTCTGTTCCTGTGGTCTGTGATTTTCCGGACGTGTTTCTGCTGACCTTCCAGGCATGCCACCTAACAGGGATATTGATTTGGTGTCGGGCACTCAACCCATTTCTATATCTCCGTATCGTATGGTGACGGCAGAGTTGAAGGAATTGAAAGAGAAGCTTCAGGAACTCCTAGATAAGGGGTTCATTCGGCCTAATGTGTCACCTTGGGGTGCACCGATGTTGTTTGTAAAGAAGAAAGATGGTTCTATGAGAATGTGTATTGACTACAGGCAGTTGAACAAGGTTACATTCAAGAATAAGTATCCCTTACCTCATATTGATGATTTGTTTGACCAGCTTCAGGGAGCCAGAGTGTTCTCTAAGATTGATTTGAGATCCGGGTATCATCAGCTAAAGATTCGTGATTATGATATTCCCAAAACAGCCGTCAGGACTCGTTACGGTCACTATGAGTTTATGGTGATGTCTTTTAGGTTGATCAATGCCCCAGCAGTGTTCATGCATTTGATGAACAACGTGTTTCGGCCGTACTTGGATTCTTTTGTTATTGTGTTCATTGATGACATCCTGGTATATTCTCGTATCCAGGAGGTGCACGCTCAGCATTTGGGAGTTGTTTTGCAGAGATTGAGGGAGGAGAAGCTTTATGCAAAGTTTTCCAAGTGTGAGTTTTGGCTTAGCTCAGTAGCTTTCTTGGGGCACGTGGTGTCCAGTGAGGGTATTCAGGTTAGTCCGAAGAAGATAGAGGCGGTGCAGAGTTGGCCCAGACCGTCCTCAGCTACAGAGATTAGGAGCTTCCTTGTTTTGGCGGGATATTACCGTTGCTTTGTGGTGGGGTTTTCTTCTATTGCTTCTCCCTTGACCAAATTCACCCAGAAGGGTGCTCCGTTCAGGTGGTCGGAAGACTATGAGGAGAGCTTTCAGAAGCTCAAGGATGCTTTGACCACAACTCCAGTGTTAGTATTACCATCAGCTTCAGGTTCTTATACCATATATTGTGATGCCTCGAGGATAGGCATTGGTTGTGTATTGATGCAGGAGGGTAGGGTGATTGCCTACGCCTCGCGCTAGTTGAAGACTCATGAAAAGAATTACCCAGTGCATGATCTCGAGCTAATAGCCATTGTTCACGCCTTGAAGATCTGGCGTCATTATTTGTACGGGGTGCATTGTGAGGTTTTTACTGATCACCGTAGTTTGCAGCATCTGTTTAAGAAGAAGGATTTGAATTTGCGTCAGAGGAGATGGTTGGATATTCTCAAGGACTATGACATCACTATTTTATACCATCCGGGGAAGGCCAATGTAGTGGCTGATGCCTTGAGTCGTGGAGCAGAGAGTTTGGGGAGTCTAGCATACCTTCCTGCAGCAGAGCGAGCACTTGATGTTCAGGCCTTAAAGGGACAGTTGGTGAGGTTGGATCTATTAGAGTCCCGCCGGGTATTGTCTTGCGTAGCTTCCAGATCTTCTCTTTATGATCGGATCATAGAGCGCCAGTATGATGACCCACACTTGCTTGTTCTTCAGGAAAGGATCCGACGAGGTGATGCCAGGGATGTATATATTGGTGATGATGGGGTTATGAGGATGCAGGGTCGGATTTGTGTGCCCAATATGGATGGGCTTCGAGATTTGATTCTAGAAGAGGCTCATAGCTTGCGGTATTCCATCCATCCGGGTGTCGTAAAGATGTATCGGGATCTGAGACAACATTACTGGTGGAAGCGGATGAAGAAGGATATTGTTGAGTTTGTAGCTCGGTGTCTCAACTGTCAGCAGGTCAAGTATGAGCACCAGAGGCCAGGTGGGTTGCATCAGGGGTTGGATATTCCGGAGTGGAAGTGGGAGCGGATCACCATGGACTTTGTAGTTGGGCTCCCACAGACTTCGAGGAGGTTCGATGCTATATGGGTCATTGTGGATCGGTTGACCAAGTCCGCGCACTTCATTCCTATTGGTGCTACTTATTCTTCGGAGCGGTTAGCTGAGATTTATATCAGGGAGATTGTCCGGTTGGATGGTGTCCCAGTTTTTATCAATTCTAACAGAGGTACTCAGTTCACATCTCAGTTTGGGAGGGCCGTGCAGGGGGAGTTGGGTACTCAGGTCGAGTTGAGTACATCATTTCATCCTCAGACTGACAAGCAGTCAGAGCGCACTATTCAGATTCTGGAGGACATATTGCGTGCTTGTGTCATTGATTTCGGGGGTTCATGGGACCAGTTTCTACCACTCGCGGAGTTTGCTTATAATAATAGTTAGCAATCGAGTATTCAGATGGCTCCGTACGAGGCTTTATATGGTAGGAGGTATGGATCTCCGGTTGGTTGGTTTGAGCCAGGTGAAGCTAGGCTATTGGGCACAGACTTGGTACAGGATGCGTTGGATAAGGTGAAGTTGATTCAGGAGCGGCTTTTCACGGCGCGGTCTAGGCAGAAAAGTTATGCGGACCGGAAGGTCCGGGATGTGTCTTTCATGGTTGGGGAGAAGATGCTACTGAAGGTGTCACCCATGAAGGGTGTTATGCGGTTCGGGAAGAGGGGAAAGTTGATTCCCCGGTTCATTGGGCCTTTTGAGGTGCTTTAGAGGATTGGAGAGGTGGCTTATAGACTTGCTTTGCCACCCAGCTTATCGAGTGTCCATCCGGTATTCCATGTTTCTATGCTTCGGAAGTATACTGGTGACCCGTCTCATGTCTTGGACTTCAGCTCAGTTCAGCTAGAGGGTGATATGTCTTATGAAGTAGAGCCAGTGGCTGTTTTGGGTCGTCAGGTTAGAAGATTGAGGTCTAAGGATATAGCTTCAGTGAAGGTACAGTGGAGAGGAAAGCCGGTGGAGAAGGCCACCTGGGAGAACGAGCGGGAGATGCGGAGCAAATATCCTTACCTATTTGAGACTCCAGGTAGTTTCTAGACCCGTTCGAGGATGAACGTTTATTTAAGAGGGGAAGAATGTTACGACCCGGCCGGTCGTTCCGTGAGATTAGCCCCGTTTCCCCTGTTTCGGCTTTGTCATGTGTTATTTAACCTAATTATGTTGTGTTGGGTCGGTTGGGTCGGGTTCGGAGTGGTCGTGGTGAGAAAAGAGACACTTAGTCTCTTAAGTTGGCCTTATGGTTAGAAAAGTCAACCGGAAGTTGAATATTAGGTAAACAACCTCGGAATGTGGATTTTATAGCCCGGATAGCTTTGTTAGGTGATTTGGGACTTAAGAGTGTGTTTGGAATGTGGTTTTGATGTCCGGAGTAGAATTAGGCTTGAAATGGCGAAATCGAGTTTTTGGCGATTTCCGGTCGGCTGTGGAAAATAGGCTATCGGGGTCGGAATGGAATTCCGGAAGTTGAAACAGGTTTGTGATATCATTTTGTATGTGTGTGCAAATTTCAGGTCAATCAGACATGTTTTGGGTGGTTTCGGCATCTTTGGCGAAATTTAGAAGTTTCTAAGTTCTTAGGCTTGAATCCGAGGTGGAGTTGGTGTTTTGGCGTTGTTTCGAGGGTTTCGAAGGCCCGACTAAGTTTGAGTGAGGTTATGGGATGTGTTGGCATGTTTGGTCCAGGTCCCGTGGGCTTCGGGTGTGTTTCGGGAGGTTATCGGACCAAGTTCGTCGCTTTGAGAGTTGTAGATTTTTTCTTCTGTTCTGTTGCAGAGGTTTCTTCTTCGCGATCGCATGAGGAGGCTCGCGACCGCGTAGAGAATTCGTGGAGGCAGTCAAGTTTGTTCTTTGCGTTCGCGCAATAAGGGCTGAGATCGGAATGGTTGATTTGGTGAGGCATTGCGAATGCGTGGGGTTTAGGTCGCGTTTGCGTAAGGTTAAGTGGACCGAACTGGGGCCACGCGTTTGTTGATTGCGAACGCGGTCAGTAGTCCGCGATCGCGTAGGAGTGAGGAGCAGAGCAGAGCATTCACATGATGAGGGGCGTGTTCGCGTAGTGTTATTTCAGGAGCCAGCAAAGTTGTTCTTCGCGATCGCGAGGGTCTTTCCGCGATCGCGATTAAGGAAAAATGCCTGGGCAGAAAGTATAAAAAGCCATCTTCGCGATTTTTAGCCTATTTCTCACCATTTTTGGATGCATTTGAAGCTTTTTGAGAGGGATAAAGAGGGAATTGAAGGGAATCACTTGGAGGTAAGATTTTTGAATTCAATACTTGATTCTATGTTGATTTCTAGCTAATTAGACCAAAAATTTGTGGGATTTGAACCCTAAAATGGGAGAATTAGGGCTTATGATTTGGAGACCTTTGAGTGGGGATTTGAAGGGCCATTTGAGGTCCGATTCTGATGTTCTTGGTATGTATGGACTCATGGGAAGATAAGGATTCTTTTGATGTAATTTTTATCGAATTTCGATACGTGGGCCCGGGGGTCGGGTTTGACCAATTTCGGGATTTGTGCTTAATTTTGATAATTTTCGAATAGGCTTCGTTCCTTGGCATATAATAATGATATAAATCTAATTTATGCTAGATTAAGAGAAATCGGAGGCCGAGTCTAGAGGAAAAGGCATTGTGGTCTAGGATTTTAGCCTGTTTTGAGGTAAGTAACATTTCCAAACTTGGTTCTGAGGGTTCGAAACCCCGAGCTATATGCTATATGATTATAATTTTGGTGACGCACGTGCCAAGTGACGTACGTGCGGGCGTACACCGAGTGATTTGTGGTCTGGTTCATCCTATGGCACCGCGTAGTAGCTATTTCGGACTGATATCCGTACTTTTATTGACGTGGTTAATGTGAACATGCTAGAAATCATGTTAAGTCAAATGCTAGGGCTTCACGCCGAAAATGCTGAGACCCGAGTGGTTGTATATTGCACTCTCTTTATGTGTTTAAATGATTTTGTATACTCAGTCTTGTCATAGCATATCATTTCATGCCTCAGTATCGGTAATTGTTGATTTTATATATATATTTATCATTATTTCGGGCTAGTTCATGCATCTGTGAGCCCATGTGAGTGAGACTGGAGAGTAATGACTGAGTGAGGCCGAGAGCCTGTTATTAAGACAGTTATGAGATTGGACTGCACACCGCAGCGATACTCTGATCATGCCTTCATTGGCTTGATATAGCGCTTGGGCCAATAGGAGCCCCTCCGGAGTCTATACACCCCCAATGAGCACATTGATATTGAGGGATGGACCTTTCCTGGACATGGATCTTGTCCGAAGTTGATGATATGTGAGGGATGAATCGTCCCTGGACATGGATCTTGTCCGAGTGTTGTATTCCGGAGATGGACCTTCTCCCTGGTGGCTGGGTTGGCCTTTTTCCTCAGTTGAGTGACTACAGTCACCGGTATTTATGTATATTCGGGGATGGATTTTCCCTGGGCCTGAGAGCCATATACAGTATTGAGTGGACTTTCGTGTGAGAGCTGTGAGCACTATGCGCATTTCCACACTGTTGATACATTGGCATGTAGGGTACTGAGATACACCTAGGTTACTTATCATATCAGTCATATTTTGTTTTCATTATCTATTGAAACTGTGAGCACGCCTAAATTCTGTGTACTGTTTTCATTACAATTATTGAGATTTAGTCCGTCACTACCTCTCAGTCCGTAGTTTGGGTTCGTTACTTCTGAGTTGGTGTACTCACGTTACCCTCTGCACCTTGTGTGCAGATCCAGGTACATCGGGACCCGGTAGTGGTTATTGAGCGGCTGCCAGAGTTCGTTTGGAGGCATCGAGGTAGTATCCGGCGATCGCAACCTCGATTATCTCCTTCTCTATCTACCTGCCATATTTATTTATTTCAGACAACTTTATGTCGGTATTGTATTTTGATATTCGATGTAGTAGCTCATGACTCGGTGACACTAGATCTGGGTTCGGGTTTTCTCTTACTTATGTTTTTCAATGATGATTAAACTCTTAAATGCTTTATAAATATGAGATTTTTGTTGCAAATATAATGTATTTTCTTAAAATACCTGTGAATAAATAAAGTGTGTGGCTTGCCTGATTTCACGATAGGCGCTATCACGACTGGGTATTTTGGGGTCGTGACAGATTATGACAGCAACGTGGAGCTTCAGCTGTTGCTCCAAATTTCCAACTTAGTTCGAGCCTCGTCCGATGGACACTCGGGGCCTCCGGGGCCCTGCCTGAACATACCAATAAGTTTGGAATGATAAAACAGACTCGCTCGAACTCGGAATGCCTGAAACAACATTAAAACTAAGAATCACACCCCTAAATCAATTGAATCAAACTTATGAACTTCAAGTTCTTCAATTCTGTCCCAATGCGCCTAAACATACTTAAACTACTCGTATTGACACCAAATTTTGCGTGCAAGTCTTAACTGACATTATGGAACTATTCCTGGTCTCAGAATTCTATTTGGACCTCGATATCACCAAAACCCACTTCAAACCAAATTTAAAGAACTTTGAAAACTTTCAAAGAACCAACTTCTACTATTAGGCGCCGAAACATTCCCATGTTATCCAAAACCTGATCCGATCATACGCCCAAGTCGAAAATTATCAAACGAACCTATTGGAACCGTCAAATCCCGATTCCAAGGTCGTTTGCTCAAAATGTTGACCGAAGTCAAACTTAGGATTTTTAGCCAACCTTAAGGAACTAATTGTTCCGATTTCAACCACAACTCTTCCAAATCCCGAACTAACCATCCCCGAAAGTCATAATACATTAAAAGTACATACGGGGAATATTATTTAGGGGAACGGGGTTCTAAAAAGCAAAACGACAGATCGGGTCATTACAAACACTGCAATAATATTATTTGTAAGCAAATACACGAATTGGCTTGAGTCGTGCAGGGCACTGTCCTAAGAAACTATTTTAGCAATGTTAAATATTTTTCTAGGATTAAACAAGTCTACCTCCATTTATTTAGAGGATACAGAAATCAATAAAATATTAAATTACAAATATTAAATTACAAACCCATCTAGTCGGAAGAGAAAGAGCAACTAATATATTATGCCAACTAAAATATATAGAAAAAAATATTAGAAGGAGAATGATGAATAAGAGGAAAAGAAGATAGAAGTATTACTTTTGTCTTGAAAATTGCTAATGATAAAAAAGAGGGATTGACAGTGGTATTTATAGCCTCATTTGCATGAAACTTTCTTCTCCATGGCAAAAACGTGGCTGATGAAATTTGCCACTTCACTAAGGCATTATTCCATCTTTCTAGTGGCTTCTAGAAGGGATGCCACTTGGTTTTGATTATAAATTTGTCAACAAAGGATTTAAAATATTGCCACAAAATTAACTTATTTTTAAAAGTGTTTTTCTATTTTTGTTAAAAGCAGTTTATGTTTGGATAATTAATTTAAAAATTATTGAGCAGTAATTAATACTTGGCCAAGCTTTTATAAAGTACTTTTAAGTGTATTTTTTCAAAAGCGCTTTTCTAAAAATTGCTTTTTGGAGAAATTATATTTTTCCGCTTCTCAAAAATTGTTTTGGCTTCTATTCAAAAGTTTTTTCCCTTCCAAAGGCCTGTCCAAACACCTTAACTATAGAAAAAAAAACTTTTGGCTAAAAAAAAATTTGGGCAGACAAGTTATTATTCTACTCCATCCGTTTAAATCTAGAGGACATATTTTGCATATCTAGAATCAAATTATATGAGATTTAACTCATTAAAATATATTTTATCATATTGCATGAGAAAAATATACTATATTTACTGTATTTTTCGTATAGTTTTAATTATTTAAATTTAGTTTTAAAATACTGAGCTGAATTAATCTAATTTAACTTCAAAGTAAAATCAAATTAATTCTCTATAAGCAAAATGTCATGCAAATTAAAACAGAATATTCAATTCATTGTGCACCCTTATTGGCCGTAATGTGGGGAAAGAACATGGAATTCATTCTCCTCTCTCTCTATCTCTTTAAAAAGAAAGAAACATCAAGCAAAATATTTTCCTTTCCTTTTGTTATATGTGCTGATGATGTAAAAATTGTTAAACCACAAAATTAGTTTAATAAACAATTAATTAGAGCAGATTAATTATCACTCAATTTTGATTAAGGCAAATGAGAGTTTTCCTTTTTTCTTTTTTTTTTTCCTTCTTACATTTTTGCTTTTCCCCGTGGTAATGTGTAGTTGGACTTGTTGACCGTAAAGGATGCAGTTAGTTACTTAACTTAACTATAGTTAGTATGATAGTTAGTACAACTGGCATAAATTAGGCGGTTAGTTTTAGTTATATATAGTAGCCTTGTCTTTTTCATTTTGTACTGTACAGAGCAAAATTTCTCTCTGCATTCTCCGACATTGTTTCTTTCTCTTTAGCTGCATGTTGATGATAAATTCATCATGATATCAGAGTAGTTAATCGAGTGATTCTAGGGCATTTTTCGTGCAATTGGAGAAAAATTCGAGAGAATCTACTAAATTTAAAAAGCTTTGAGCCCTAATTCTGCACTTTTCAATGGCGATTCCTGAAAATTTGACTATTAACGGGAATAATGGAGCTGAAGTGAACACTGGAGAAGTTGCTAGCTCAGTTGTTCTCAATCAAAACCATCCTCTTTACCCGCACCTCATCTGACAGTCCAGGATCTATGTCAGTGGGACTCATGTTGACAAGAATGGAGAACTACTCTCTTTGGAGTCGTGCGATGAAGGTTGCACTATTAGGTAAGAATAAATTGTGTTTAGTTGACAAATCGACATCAAATAAAGATTTTGGTTCTAATTTGGGAAGTCAGTGGGATCGATGTAATGCCATTGTGACTTCATGGCTTATGAGCAATGTAAGCAGAGAATTGGTAACATGAGTGCTCTTTTCTTCTAATGCATAGAAGGTATGGGCCGCATTCAAGAAGCGATTTGACAAAGTGAATTGATCGAGATAGTACTACTAGCACAAGGAAATATTCACCCTAACACAGGGAATTTCATCAGTGTAAACTTATTTCACCAAGCTGAAAGATCTCTGGGCAGAATATGACTCGATACTGCCACCTCCCCCATCAGCTACATAGTATGTTGATCAATTGAATATCAGCAGCTATTTCAGTTTTTGATGGGATTGAATGATAATTTTGAGCAAGCAAGGAGCCAAATCTTATTGATGTCGACCTTACCATCTATCAATAAGGCTTATGCTATGGTAGTTCAGGATGAAAGCAGAAAATTGATTACTGGTGGTACGTATGGGCAAGCTAGGCATAATGACCCTACTGCCTTGTTTACTGCCAATTCCACATCTAGACCTAGGAGAAATTATAGTTTAGAATGTAATTTTTTCCATTTGAAAGGTCATACTAGAAATGAATGTTACAAACTAATAAAGTGTGAATTTTGTAACAAGAAAGAGAATTTAAAGGAGAATTGTTACGAGATTGTTGGATATCCATCTGATTTCAAGAAGAAGAAGAAAGCAAATGCAGTCATGTTTGATACAACTGAACAACAAGGATTGACAATCCCACAAGCTGCATATCAACCAAGAAGCAATGTTGAACCTGCTCAATTTTTCACTAAGGAGCAGTACAATCAGCTGCTGCAATTGCTGGATAAATGTTCTATTGGAGAAGCAAGTGCCAACATGGAAGGTAAATGTTTCTGTGGTAATGTAGCATTATGTGAAAACTTAGAACTGTGTAAGTGGATAGTTGATACTGGTGCTACTAACCATATGACTGGTGACAAAAGTTTGCTGAAAAATGAAACTTCAGTAGGAAATTCAGGGCAAGTTCAACTGCCTACAGGAGATTCAACACCAATTTCTCATATGGGAGAATGTCAGCTAACTGTAGGTGATGTACTGAAAGATTTTCTATGTGTATCAGCCTTTAAATTCAATCTCATGTCAGTTTCAAAGGTGACAAAGGATCTCAAATGTAGTGTTACTTTATTTCCTCAATGTTATGTGTTTCAGGACCTCTTATCTGGGAGGGTGAAGGAGATTGATAAAAAGGAGGAAGGTTTATACATATTATCAGCAGCATTAGGGAAGACAATAATAGAGCCTTTGCAGTAACTAGTAAAGCAAGCATGGAGATATGTCATAAAAGAACAGGAAATGTTCCAATTCAAGTTCTCAAGAGGATTCCTAGCCTACAAGACTGTAGTGGTAGCTTACATAATAATCCATTGTCTAAATGTGAAATTTGTCCTTTAACTCGACAAACTAGAGTGCCATTTCCAACTAGCACTAGCATAAGTTTACATAGTCTTGATTTGATTTATATGAATGTATGAGGACCTTATAAAGTTTCTACTCACAATGGAATGAGATACTTTCTCACATTCGTTGATGATTTTACCAGGTGGACTTGGGTGTTTTTATGAGACTTAAAATGGATGTTATTTTCTTACTTAAGAACTTCATTACTATGATCAAGATACAGTTTGGCAAACGAATTAAATTGTTTAGATCAGACAATGATAGTGAATTTTTTAACAGTGCCTGCAAAGACCTATTTAAGCTGCATGGAATTGTCCATAAAAGTTCTTTTCCATATACTCCTCAATAGAATGGAGTTGTGAAAAGAAGACATAGACATATACTTGAAACTGCTCGGGCAATCAGATTTCAAGGCTATTTTCCTGTCAGATATTGGGGGCACTGTATTGATACTGTTGTATACATTATTAACATGATTCCTTCTTCTGTTTTGGCACATAAATCTCCCTATGAACTACTCTTTGGTAAGCCACCTTCACTGAAACACTTAAAAATCATTGGATGCATGTGTTTTTCTACGAACTTGACAAGCCATGATAAATTTGCACCTCGAGCTGTGATGTCAGTTCTGGTGGGATATGTTGCACATCAGTAAGGTTACAGACTATTGGACTTTTAAAATAAAGTGTTCTTTATCAGTCGATATGTTGTCTTCTATGAAGACATGTTTCCTTTTCATACAACTAAAAACTCATCAGAATCATTCTTCCCGGATACAATTCTAGTGCCAAGACAAGATTTTATTATGGAACCAGTTGCAGTAGCTAGTTCTATTACTGCTAGTCATCCTAATGAATCTAGTGTGCCATGTTCACCTCTTATAACTCTCGTTCCTTTAGTTGAACAGGACATTCCTTCTTCTGCTGAGCATAATAATGTTGATATCACAACTCATTCTTATGCTACTCCTCATGTTGAGGAAACAAGGAAATCAACTAGAGTGTCTAAGCCTCCAATATGTCTTAAGGATTATGTTAGAAATGACAGGTTAAATTCTGTAAGATGCTGCAGATATCCCATTTCAGAAGTTATTGGGTATGAAGCAATCTCTCCAAAATATCAACGCTACTTAGCTAGCTTTTATGTTGAAGTGGAACCTACAACATATTCCGAGGCAGTCAAAGACAAGCGATGGTTAGAGGCAATGCAGGCAGAAATTAAAGCACTGGAGGATAACAAAACTTGGGAATTGGTGTCCTTGTCGCAAGGACAGAAGGAAATAGGATGCAAGTGGGTTTATAAAATCAAATATTGGGAGAGGTAGAAAGGTTCAAAGCTCGATTAGTAGCCGAAGGGTATAATCAAAGGGAAGAACTAGACTATCAAGAAACCTTTTCCCCTGTGGTGAAAATGGTTACTATTAGGAGTGTGTTTTCTATTACAGCCTCAAGGCATTGGTCCATCCATCAAATGGATGTTTATAATGCCTTCTTGTAAGATGATCTAACTGAGGAGGTGTACATGACAATACCTCAAGGTTTCAATGGATCAAATGGTAAGTTTATAGTTTGTAAACTGCTCAAGTCTCTCTATGGACTTAAGCAGGCATCTAGACAATGGAATCTCAAGTTAACTTCAGCCTTGGGGGATGCTGGTTTTCAGCAGAGTCATTTGGATTATTCCTTGTTCATCAAAAGACCAGCAGATCACATGGTGGTAGTCTTAGTCTATGTTGATGATATTCTTATCACTGATGATAGTCTTGTATTGATTCAACAGACCAAGGATAATTTACAAGCTTCATTCAAGATCAAGGACCTAGGAGAGCTTAAGTACTTCCTAGGCATTGAATTTGTCAGAAATGGTGATGGTATATTAATGCACCAACGCAAATATGCTCTAGATCTCATTGCTAAGTTAGGGATCTCAGGTTCCAAACTTGTAGCTTGCCCTATAAACCCAATGTGAATCTTACAACTACTGAATTTGATACTCATACAGGATCATCTGATGATATGTTGCTGACTGATCCTGGGCCATATCAAAGGATCTTAGGGAAGCTACTTTATTTGATCATCACAAGGCCAGACATTTCATTTGTTGTTCAGAGTCTCAGCCAATTCATGCATAGTCCTAAAGTTTATCATATGGAAGTTACACTCAAGGTGGTCAAGTATATCAAAAATAGTCCAGGATTGGGGGTCTTTTTGACTGCCTATTGTTTTGAGTCACTCTCAGCATTTTGCGATGCAGATTGGGATGCACGCCCTAATACACGCAAGTCAGTTATAGGACATTTTGTTAAGCTTGGTACTTCTTTGATATCTTGAAAATCTAAGAAACAATCTACCATTTCTAGAAGCTCAGCTGAAGCTGAATATCACAGCCTCGCTTCAACTGTTGCTGAGGTTGTGTGGATTCTTGATTTGCTCAAGGAGTTGGAGGTTAATCATCATTCCCCTGTGCCAATCTATTGTGATAGCAAGTCAGCTCTTGCCATTGCTGCCAATCTTGTCTTCCATGAGCGCATAAAACAAATTGATATTGATTATCATTCATCCATGAGAAGATTCAATAGGGCTTCATCTCCACTCTCTATTGTGCTACATCATAACAAGAAGCTGACATTCTTACTAAAGGACTTGGCCGACCTCAACATGCATACTTGATGTCCAAGCTAGGACTTCTGAACATTTTCCCCAGTCCTAGCTTGAGGAAGGGTGTAAATGATGTAGTTAGTTGTAGTTTGTTAGTTAACTTAACTATAATTAGTATGATAGTTAGTACCGCTGGCATATATTAGGCGGTTAGTTTTAGTTATATACAGTAGCTTTGTCTCTTTCATTTTGCACTGTACAGAAATACATAGCAAAATTTCTCTCTTTTTCAACTTCTCTCTGCATTCTTCGACATTGTTTCTTTCTCTTTAGCTGCATGTTGATGATAAATTCATCATTGACAAAGTGAAGAGCATGTGATTAGTTACAAGTTACAAATTAAGGGGTCGTTTGGTACTATTGATAAACAAAAATAGTTTTAGATAAAAATTTAGTTTCATCTTATTTATTGTTCAGTTATTAATCCCGGGATAAGTTATCCCAATATTGAAAATAATATCATAATAACTTATACCTTCTAGAAGGTGGGATAATAATTTCAAAATAAGTTATTCCAGGATAAACCAATAAACTTTACAATCTCCGGATTAATATAATATATAAAAAATCAATAAAAAAACAATACCAGGATAACTGATCTCAACATAACTAATCAGGAGTGATTACAAATTTGACGTACAATATCCCTTGAAACATCAATTTGCTTAACTTAGCAAGTAGGAGGAAAGTCCTAGATTGATTAGCTAATTCAAAAAAAGGAATTTGCTTAAATTGTTTTAAGTGGTACATGTGGATGTTATGTAAGATGAATTGTTGACATGATAACGTATTTTGTATTTCCGCAACCAAATTTAGCATTCTCTGGTCTCTTTTTTTTCTTCTTCTTAATCTTTTATATTTTGTGGTGATATATATGCCAAATGAGTTTTTTTTCTTCTCTCGTTTAGACAAAATAAATTATATGACTTTGATACAATAAACCAAAAAATATAATGAACATCCGTGGAATTAACCTATGTAATGATTAGAGGCGGACCCATGATTTGAACATAACAGGGGCACCATCTTTAGTATATTAAGTATAGAAGTACTAGCTAGCGATAAAGTTCGATATTCAAGTCTATAAAAACTTAATGATTATGATAACTATCATTAAATTACAAACTTTGATATTATCGAATATCATTAATTTGATACTAATATAACATAAGTACAATGTCCACTCATAGCAGTGTCGGAATTATTTCACATCAAACTCATCTATAAAATGAGAGGCGTTGTCTCTTAAAACTAGAACTTGAGTGAAAAAAATTAAACTTCGCCAAGAATACGTTATCTTAATTTATAAGAACAAGAACTTTCGATTCCAAGAAAAACAACATTTTCTTCGATCACCTAAGGATCTTTCTTCTTAATCACAGAAGGATCCTTCCTTCTCAATCAAAGAAGGATCTTCCTTTTATTTTCACTTTTTAGGTGGACTGTTTTCCATAATCAGCAGCTCCAATTGACCATTCATATATAAGCAATATGACTAAATTATTATTGAACCAACAAAAACCTTTTCAAATATTTTCTCCTCCAATTGATGCAAGAGTCAACTACTGATCGGAGTATAATTTACATAAATCAAAAATGCATATGTTTATAATATCTTTCTAGCGTAATATTTAAAAAGAAAAAAACTGACTCAAATAAAATTAAAGAAGAAGAAACTCAAATTCAGTCATCCCTATCATCACCTAATAGGACTATC
The DNA here is from genome assembly GCA_005239525.1 of Nicotiana knightiana. Classification (NCBI taxonomy): domain Eukaryota; kingdom Viridiplantae; phylum Streptophyta; class Magnoliopsida; order Solanales; family Solanaceae; genus Nicotiana; species Nicotiana knightiana. The sequence goes on along the minus strand of ML385824.1, from coordinate 137,168 downwards.
GGATTTAGAAGAGATGTATAGAACTGAAAAAGAATTAACTAAATTAAAGGGAGGCAGAAGAGTTTGCTACTCTATTTGTGAAGGGGGAGGCTAATGAATATTTAGACTTTTGAATGAGCCGAGGATTTGAAAAAAAGGTTAATTAAGTTTATTATTATGTAGAAGCATCAAATTATAATTGAATTCAGAAAATGTTAAAAAATATAACTGGTTGACTACTAAGTAATTAAACATTCATTGAATTCAAAAATAGGAAAAGTGCAATAGAATTATGAAAATTATAGGAGATGGGATTCAAACTTGGGTCATCACAAAAGTGAGGCACTTTGAGTGCTTTCTTAAACCAACTTTTCTGCCTAACTTTTGTGTTTAGGGGACACACGTAAAATATTTAACGGGTCCTTACTGTATATACATATAGATAGAAAATACATATATTGTATTTTTGCCGAGGTTAACAGGTTCCCGTGACCCCTCACCTCCCCATGTAGGTCCGCCCCTGGTAATGACCATGAGATCATTCTTGGAATTAACCTATCTTCTACAACAACAACAAACCAGTGTAATCTCACAAGTGGGGTATGGGGAGAGTAATTTGTGCGTATATTTTAGTTTATCATTATCCTATGAAGGTAGATATGCTATTTCCGATAGACCTTCAGTTAACAGACAATAAAAAAGAAGCAACAAACAATGACAACAACGAGATAATAAAATAACAGAAGCGACGACGGAATTAACCTATCTAATGACAATCAATGACATCCCAAACCTAACCATTTCTTGCTCCAAGGAGATAAAGCTTAAACTAAAGAAGAAATGGAATAAAAATGAGCAGCTTGGTGTACAAAGTATTTTATATTTATACAAGATTTGGAAAAGGATCACACCCATAGACATTAAGAAATAAAGAAGACATGGAGTATAGTAGGAAAAAGTTGATGTTTTCTTCATTTTTCCTCCTTTATTCCTTTCAAGTTTCAATAGGAGAAAAGCCAGAGTCAGCTACTATTCAAAATAAACGGAGAAAAGGCTGGAATTATAGCTGAAAGTCGGATTCATCCCATTGAAGGACAGCAGAATCCAAATTCTGTTCTCTTTTTAACTTATCTTTCAAAAACCAATCACATATCCTACCAGCATTCAATTCCTCAATTGAACAACCTTCTTGCTCTGCTATCACTCTTAATAAATTCAACGACGAAATCTGCACAACACAATTGTATCCATTATATTTACAAAAATGTAAGAGCCTCTTCTTTTATAAAAATTTCAACAAAATTATGTCTCATCATATTTTTTTTCATGTTGTTCGAATTTACTCCCTCCGTTCACTTTTACTTTTTCACTGTTTGCAAATCTATTGAATATAATATACGAGTTTAATTTTTATGCGCTAACAATGCACAACCTTTTTACACTATCAGGTTAAGATAATATATACATTAGCAACAAGTTGCTAACTATAATAATTACACATAACTTGGTAATATGGAATATAAAGCAAATGATACGTACTATATAATGTAAAATTAATTGTACTTAATAAGTAAAATATGTAACATACCGTCAATCGACATAGAAAACGTTCGTGAGTGCTGAGGCCAGACACTTCGACAAGGCCAGCTTCTTCTAGTGTCAAGAAACTACGCCTTTCGCCACCACTATTTGCTCTCACTACCACCTGCTTTCTTTTACTTCTATGAGCAAACCTTAATGATTCTGCAAAATTAGCATTTGCATTTCTATATTTGGAATTCAATGAAGGTACTAATAATTGATGGTAATTTTGTCCACAAGTTTTGAACACATTCATTGTTTGGATAAAGGGGGTACAAAAGCTTATTGTGTTTATTTCTTCAAACAATGGCTTCACCAAATACATGTGTGGATTATTCTATCTCTATAGCGTCGTTTTTTTGTGGTTTAAAATGGAGATATACATATTCATATTTGGATGCTTCTGCGTCTAAAACTTGACTACCGAACACTCAAGTCAGGCCCAAATATATATATCCGATTGGTTAAGTTCGCAAAGATATACTAGGCCCAAATCGTATAAGCATTTGTTCCTTTGATTGAAACTAGTATTAGCACCCGTGCGGATGCGCGAACACAAATATTTGAGTTATTTGGATTATATGTAAATAATCTTAAAATTTAAACTTTCTCGATAAATATAGATATTCATTGGATATTAAGAAACACTACATGAAAATGATTAAACATTTCCCAAATCTCCTATTTTTCTTTTTAGTTACCATTCTCACCGGTTATTGGATCCAAAAAATAGTCAGGAAGCAAAATAATAACTCATGTTTATGGCAAAACAATCAAAGGTAGAGACTATGAAGGACTCTTTGGATATGACTTGACTCTTTTACTATTGCTTGAACTCTTATTTTGTGTGTTGCTATTTTCTAAAAAATATTTCTATTTTAAATTTTCAGTTTCTAAAACTTTATTTTTCAATAATAATTATTTTTATTATAATCTAAGTGAAAAATATTATCCTTAATTCAAAACTCATTTTAGTCGGCTATCTAAAATTTAAAAAATTCTTTAGCCAGTGATTTTCTTTCTAGCATGACTTTATTTTGTTATTTGACATTAACCATGTTAAATATGTGATTTATTTGAATTATATGTAAATAATCTTAAAATTTAAACCTTCTAGATAATTATAGATAATCGTTAGATATGGATTAAGAAACACTACATGAAAAAAGGCTAACATTTTCTCAAATCGCATAGTGATAATTTTATTTTTACATCATTCTTATTGGTGTCATTGGAAACTAAAAATAGTCACAAAGCAAAATAATAACTCGTATTTATGAGCTATGGCAAAGCACAAAGGTTGTCACAATATGAACGATTCTTTGGTTACGACGTGTCTCTTTTACTACAACTTAAATTCTTATTTGGTATGCTATGATGTTTAAAAAAATATTTCAATTTTGAAATTTCAATTTCTACAACATTATATATATATATATATATATATATATATATATATATATATATATATATATATATATATATATATATATATATATATATATATATATATATATATATATATATATATATTATCTTTATAATGATGCAAGTGAAGATATTATCCTTAATTTAAAATTCACTTTAATCAGCTATCTAAAAATTTAAATGAATATTTGCCCGGTGAAATTTTATTTCAGTATGACTCCATTTTGAGTTTATCTGTAACGACCCGACCGGTCGTTTTGAGCTCTAGCGCATCGTTCGGCAGTTTGAGGCCATGAGCAGCTTCACTTCAGGTATCATGACTTGTACGCATGGTCGGAATTGAATTCCGAGAGTTTTGGAGTTGATTTGTAAAGACAATTTTTGTTTCGGAAGCTTTAAGTTGGAAGAATCGACTAAGGTTGGATCTTTGAGTAAACGACCTCGAAATTGAGATTTGAAGGTTCTAGCAGGTTCGTATGATGATTTCGGACTTAGACGTATGTTCGGATCGGGTTTTGGATGACCCGGCAGCGTTTCAGCGTCTATTGTGGAAGTTGGCATTTTGGAAGAAATTCATAAATTTGGGTTGAAGTGTATTTCAATGTTATCGATGTCCGTTCGTGATTCTGAGGCTGAGAATAGCTCCGTATGGTGATTCTGGTATTAGGAGCGCGATCAGAGGTGGATTTGGAGGTCCGTGGATCATTTTGGAGTCATTTGGCTAAAGTTAGGAATTTGAAGGTTTTAAGAAGTTTGACCGGAGGTGGACCTTTAGATATCGGGGTCATATTCGATTCCGGAAGTTGGAGTGGGTCCGTAATGTCAAATGTGACTTGTGTGCAAAATTTGAGGTCGATTGGACGTGATTTGATAGGTTTCGGCATCGAATGTTGAAGTTGGAAGTTCTAAAGTTCATTAATCATGAATTTGAGTGCGATTCATGGTTTTGGCGTTGTTTGACGTGATTTGAGGCCTCGAGAAGGTGCACATTATGTTTTGGAACTGGTTGGTGTGATTGGAGGGGGTCCCAGGGGCCTCGGGGAGATTCCGGGTGCTTAACAGGTCGAAAATAGAATTTGAGGAAGTGGTGTTGCAGCTGAGCATCTGGTGTGGTCGCACCTGCGTGAAAAGGGCCGCAGGTGCAAGCCCGCAGGAGCGGGAATGGACTCGCAACAACGGGTTTTGCTGGGGAAGGTGTGGACTGCAAATGCGGTCGAGATCCGCAGAAGCAGGACCGCACTTGCGCGCGGGGAGGCTCAGAAGCGAATGGGGGCCGCAGATGCAGAGTTGAGGGGTCTGGTGGAAGATTGCAGAAGCGGTGGTTGGGCCGCACCTGCGGAACGGCAGAAGCGGTCAAGTGACCGCATGTGCGAAAATCGGGGCTGGGCAGTGTCCTTTTAAAATCGGGGTTTTGGCTCCTTCCACTTCATTTCTTCATGGGAACCGATTTTTGGAGCAACTTTGGAGTGCCATTTTCATCACCAAGCATGAGGTAAGTGTTTTTTACTAGTTTTGAGTAAATACAAGGTTCATATATGGATTTAGACAAGGAAATTTGTAGAAAGTTGGGATTTTGAAGTAAAACCTAGAAAAATGGAATTTTTGGATTTGACCACGAAATTGGGAATGAAATTGAGAGTAAATTATATATTTGATTTCGTGAGGTTATGAGTAAAGTTAATCTTTATAAAATTTTTGGAATCTAGGCACGTGGGCTCGAGGGTGATTTTATCAACTTTTCGATCAGGGTTAGGAATTGTTGTAAATTGGATTATAATGAGTAATTAAGTATATATTAATGGGTTTGCATAATTATTTGCTAGTTTTGGAGCGTTGTGCATTGATTTGAGTCATCGGAAGGGCGTGGAATGCCGGTTATGGAACTTCGAATCGAGGTAAGTCTTCTTTCTAACCTTTTAAGAGGGAATTGTCCCCATAGGTGAAATAATCAATTATGTGCTATTATTTGTGGGGGCTATGTACGCACGAGATGACAAGAGTCTGTGTGTAGCTACTAGTGTTCTTATGTCCGGGTAGTCTAGGACCCAAAAGCATGTTTTACTTGTCATACTTGTAATTTTATTGACAATTTAAAAGGCTTAATCATATCGAACTTGGTAAATACATTTCTAAAAAGACAAACAATTTCTTGACTTTTAAAAGAGAAATTTGCCCTTTCTTTGGATAATTGTTCCTGATAAATTCCTGAATGACCGTTTGATGTGTTTATGTATATTTGACCGCGTCACATATATGATTCACGAGTGGGGTAATAGATGCATCTATGATTCGCTCCATTCGATCCTCTGACAGTGCAACATTTAAATATTGTTGGATCGGGCCGTACGACCTCGGCATGATTTGCGCATGCTTGTACTGCTTGCCTTGACATTTTTAAATGATGATATTGCCTCTCTGGCCTGAGATAAATTGATAAATGATGAAATACTAAATTTTGGAAAACTCTTATTATTAAAAGACTTGTTTACCTGCTCATGCCTATTGAGTTTAAAATCACCTTATAAAATCCATGTTTCTACACATTTTGGTAATTATTTATTTGATTACTAGTAAGTGTCGGAGTCGACCTCTCGCCATTACTTTTTCGAGATTAGACGGGATACTTATTGGGTACGCGTTATTTTCGCACCCATACTACACTTGCTGTGTGTTGGCCCAAGAAAGGAAATAGTTTTGAACATTGATAAAGGAACTCCGAGTTGAACTAAGTCCATCACAGGTGACATAGACCAGCAGAGTTAAAGGCACATGAAATGCACATGCATGAGATAAATGTATTCTGGTAAAATTGAGTTATCTTCTTATATAAAAGATTGAAAAAACGAAATTGGAGAAGGACTCCTTATTCAGTAAGAACAGAATCTAAGATAAGGAAGGATTTAGGAGTTGAGTTTGACTAGAACTCTTCCACCAAGGAAGAGTTGCATTAGGATTCTAGTGAAATCCTTATCTACTAACTCCTATAAATTGCAGATTGTTCTTATTGTATATAGACGCACAAAAGCAGAAATTTATCAAGCATTGAGAGCAAAATTCGTGAAGAAATTTTGCAAGCAGTTCGAGCCAAATTGGAGAGTGCGAATCTGGAGCTACTTGAACCAGCTAGAAGAACCAGTTCCATCTGTTATCGTTTAGTCTAGTTTATGGTAGTAGATGGTCTAAAATTGTACCTTTTTCAGCTTTCTTAAAAGCAAATTATACTAGGTACTTGAGTTGTATCATTAAAGTTAGATTTAACTTGACGTAGTCACAACAGATTGTGGTGTGTTGTTATAAGGGTTAGAGTTAATCCTTAGGTTTACAAAAGAGTTTATTTTGTAAATGATGTTGGCTCAGAGTTGTAGTGAAGTGTTTGGAGAAAATCCTACTGAGTAGTAGGTCGTGGTTTTTTCACCTTTTGAGCCGGGTGTTTACCACGTATAAATCTCTGTGTTCTTTACTTCTCTGCATTTATTATTTCGCAACAGTACGAGTTGAAACTCATAGAAGAACCAGGTCCTTCTATAACGACAACACTCGAAAAATGGACTCCACACAAATCACCCCTCCTCTTGTGTGGTATTGACGTATAAAACATCAATTGGTATCAGAGCGGGTTATCCTTGAAGAGGCTAACACCTTAGGAAAATATCAAGATGAGTGCACCACCTGGGAACTGGGAAGGACAATCAACTGTTAGGCCTCCACTCTTTAATGGCCAGTACTACTCCCGGTGGAAGAATAGGATGAAGGATCACTTAATTGGAGAAGACTATGAACTATGTGACATAGTCACTGACGGTCCTTTAGCCACCATGAAGAAGATTGCTGAAGGAGTAGATGTGCCAAAGACTAGAGCTGACTGCACTGCTGAGGATTTGAGAAAGTGGGAGAAAAATGCTAAGGCCAAGAAGTGGCTTGTGTGTGGACTCGGTCCAGATGAGTATAGCAGAATTCAAAGTTGTACCACTGCCAAAGAAATTCAGGACACTTTGCAAGTGGGTCATGAAGGAACACCTCAAGTGAAGAGGTCAAGAAGAACTCTATTATATTCTCAATATGAGAATTTCACCATGAAGGAAGGAGAGACCATCCAAGAGATGTATAAAAGGTTCGTTACACTGACCAATGAACTCAAGTCTCTTGGAAGGGTCATTCTTGAATAAGACAAGGTTGAGAAAATTCTGACAAGGGTCTTGTCAGTCTCTTGGGAAAGCAAAATTACAGCCATTCAGGAATCTAAGAATATTGCAACTCTTAAGCTGGATGAGCTGATTGAAAATCTCACTGCCTATGAACTTAGAAGGCAGACTATGAAGATGGATGGTCCCAAGAAGGAAAGGAGTTTGGCTTTCAGAATCACTGAAGAAGCTGATCTGGAGGAGGATGAAATGACCATGATCACAACGGACTTCAAGAAGTACCTAATGAGAGCAAAGGTTCCTTCAAGAAGTGAAAGCTACAACAAACCAAGGGTTCTTGGAAAACAAACCAATGAGGGGTGTTACAAGTGTGGCAAGACTGATCACCGCATCAAAAACTGCCCTCAATGGGAAATTGAATGGAAGAAAGAAAAAGCTGAACGATGGAACAAGAAGAAGGAACAGGTTCAACCTAAGAAAAATAGAACATCAACAAAGGCAATGGTTGCTACTTGGGGTGAAAGTTCAGATGAGGAGTCAGATGATAAAGATGGAGATGAACAAGCACTTATGGCAATTGGAGAATTCGATGAGGAATCTGAGGTAAGTATAATTCATTTCAAAGACAAGATTAAATTTTTGTCTAAAGAAAGGCTATCTGAGTTACTTCTGGATTTCATTGATGAATCTGAGGATCTAAACAATGAAAAGAAACAACTGCCTAAGGAGTGTGTGATTTTGAAAGCTAACTGCAAAAATTTGGAACTTAGGGCTAGAGAAAGTGATAGTAAAAATGCTGAGTTAAAGAACCAGGCTCATGAACTTGACACCACTGTCCTAGAGCTAAGATCTAAAAATCTAAAACTAAAATTAGGAACAGGTAAAAACAAAGATGATCACACACAACTCACATTAGCAGAAAACCTAGGAAAAATGAAAGACGAGCTGTACAAAAGAGATGAGCAGATAAGTGTCCTTAAGGAGGATCTAAGCAAGGTCAATCATGAACTAGATAGAACTAGCAAATGGAACAGGTAATCTGATGCTTTGAAATGGCTATAGGAATATCATAGTAGCAATAGAAGAGGACTTGGCTTTGGGAATCCGCTACCTAAGTGGGATCCTAAAAGAAAGTACCTCTCTCTTCCTGAGAACAAGATTTGTACTCACTGTGGTAAGATTGGTCACTTTAAAAGTGAATGTAATGCAAAAGAAAAGGACAGTCAAAAGACCAAAAGTTTTGTTCGAGGGAAGAATTGACTACCAAGTTGGGCTAAAAAGAATTTAATTCATCCTTTTGCTTATAGAAAGGGACCCAAACTAGTTTGGGTTCCTAAGACTAACCCCTGATTTTCTTTTGTAGATTCAAGTGAAAGGTAGTAGAGAAATATGGTACATGGATAGTTGCTGCTCAAAACATATGACTAGCAACAAGGACTAGTTCCTTCCACTTGAGGACCTCAAAGGAGGAAATGTCTCCTTTGGAAATGGAAAGAAAGGTGAAATCATTGGGGTCGGTAATAACAAGATGATGAAGAAATTGGGCTAGTCAGACACTCAGTCCAAACTAAAGCAACACTGGAGGAATGAACAGGTGATGGAACAGGTTCATCTATCCTGGGCAACATGACAGGGGGAATATAACAAAATAATTCCCAAACATCGTTGGAACCTGTACTTGAACCTGTTCCACAACAACAAAGCAATGAAGGAACATCAAGGAGTAACTAGTTAGTTGTGAAACCATGCAGATATCTTTACAAAAGCACTGAGTAGAGAGAATTTTGAAAGGAACATATTACTATTAGGGATGATTAAGATCACTTAACTAAACCAGTTCAGAATGTAAATACATTAAAAACAAAGAAAAAAATTGGCTACAAAAGTCTGAAACGGGTGTAAATAATCAGATTAACAATTGCTCAGTCTCATTCTGTAAAAAGTATACTCTTATGCCATGTTTTGATATGACTCACTGATCACAAATGAAAATTTTTCTATCTTTGAAAATTGAGGCTTGATAAAGAGGATTCTAAAATGATGAACCTGGTTCATCGTGCTGGTTCATCTGAAAAGAACTCTGAACATGAACTCTTATGCCATGAACAGAACTCTGCCCAAACTCAAAATCATGAACAGAACTCTGCCCAAACTCAAAATTTTTTCAAAGCCTATCCATTTGACTTTGAACCAGTTCTGTTTCAACAAGAATCCTCACCAAATTAAAATACCTAGATTCTAGGGAAGCCTTAACCGTCAATTCAAAACTAAAAGTTCATTCAAGACATCCCCTCCCTTACAAAACCATTCCCAAATTTTTGATGACTCAGGTAACATCTGTCCCAAGTCCTTCTTCTGAGGTCATCTCTGATGTTGCTGAAAAACTTAGAAAATAGGTTCATACTGGTTGGGTCTGTAATAGATGTGGAGTTGCCGAAAATAATAAGAATAGGTGGTAAAAGGGAAATAAAAATAAATGAGAGTGAGGGAGTACAGAGTAATGAGAAAGGGAAAAGGGAAAGAAGTGGCTGATTCTTCACCCACCTCTGAATCTTTTAGAATGGCTATTTGTGGAGCTAAGCCAGAAAAGGAGGAAGAAAGTAGCAAGAACGCAGGGGAAGTGAATCAGGAGAAACCACTGAAGGGTTAGTAAATTTAGGAAAGGTACAGATGAACCTGGTTCATCTACTTAGGAAACCCTGGCGGATCTGCTGAAAATGTTAGGCGATAATTACAATCCAAAGAAGAAAAGAACCTAAAGCTCAAACGTCTGGAACAACAAGAGAAAGTAAGAAAAGAAAAGCTGCTCCTTTTGAGACTTCTAATATTTCTCTTCCAAGAGTAATAACTACAAGGATCAAGGTAAAGCAAATTGAGGACGAGTTGAAGAGAGCTTTTAGAGGAGAGTAAGAAGAAAAGAGTGGAAAAAGGGAAAAAAAAGGTTGTTGAGCCTATTGAGTCTGTTGAAGTGGATGAGATGGACCTGGTTCATCAAAGTGAAAAAGTGGCAGAGGTAGAGGTTCAGACCCCTAAGCCCAAGAAAGCCAAGACTTCCTGAAATAAGTCTTTATCTATTTCTAAGTATGCTGAACCATCCATCTTGGCTAAATGAACCAGGTCTGCAGTTTTCTCAAGCCTTAATTTCCTAGCCTGCCTAGAACTTTCAATGACCCAGATTCAGAATTTTTGTTTGTTGCTCATGTTTTAACTATTTTTGTTTTATTTTGTGGATTGTGACAGAATCGTATTCGCTCTATCAATGAAATCTGATGCTCTTTTCTCTGATTCAGTATCTTTATTTTTTGATAATTTGAATTCTAAGTTGATTATTGATGATTAATCCATGATTGCATATGCAGTTGCCCAAATGGCCATGAGTAAGTGTTAAAAATCTGGGATTCACACATTCTTTTTTGCAACTTTTTGGTGATACCAAAAGGGGGAAGATAAGTTGTGCTATGAATACGTGATATTTATAACCTAATGAACCTGGTTCTTTGTGATAAATGCTTAATACTCTTATATGTGTCAATGTTGGACTAAGCTGAAACAGGCATGAAGCACAAAGTTTGTCATCATCAAATAGGAGAAATTTGTTGTCCCAATAAAGGAAATAGTTTTAAAGATTGACAAAGGAACTCCGAGATGAACCAGGTCCATCACAGGTGACATAGACCAGCAGAGTTAAAGGCACATGAGATGCACATGCATGAGATAAATGTATTATGGTAAAATTGAGATATCTTCTGATAGAAAAGATTGAAAAAACGAAATTGGAGAAGGACTCCTTATTCAATAAGAATAGAATCTAAGATAAGGAAGGATTTAGGAATTGAGTTTTAGAACTCTTCCACCAAGGAAGAGTTTCATTAGGATTCTAGTTAAATCCTTATCTACTAACTCCTATAAATTGCAGATTGTTCTTATTGTATATAGACGCATAAAAGCAGAAATTTATCAAGAATTGAGAGCAAAATTCGTGAAGAAATTTTGCAAGCAGTTCGAGAAAAATTGGAGAGTGCGAATCTGGAGCTACTTGAACCAGCTAAAAGAACCAATTCTATCTGTTGTCTTTTAGTCTAGTATATGGTAGTAGATGGTCTAAAATTGTACCTTTTTCAGCTTTCTTAGAAGCAAATTGTACTAGGTACTTGAGTTGTATCATTCAAGTTAGATTTAACTTGACGTAGTCACAACAGCCTTTGGCGTGTTGTTGTAAGGGTTAGAGTTAATCCTTAGGTTTACAAAAGAGTTTATTTTGTAAATGATGTTGGCTCAGAGTTGTAGTGAAGTATTTTGAGAAAATCCTACTAAGTAGTAGGTCGTGATTTTTTCACCTTTTGAGCCGGCTGTTTTCCACGTAAAAATCTATGTGTTCTTTACTTCTATACATTTATTATTCCGCAACAGTACGAGCTGGAACACATAGAAGAACCAGGTCCTTCTATAATGACAACACTCAAAAATTGGACTCCACACAAATCACTCCCCCCTTGTGTGGTATTGACGTATAAAACATCACTGTACAGTTTTGTTGCACATGCACATGTATCTCTAGTGGCCTAGGTTGGTGCAGCGACATGGTTGATACAGAGAATTAGGTGAGCTGCACCTCTCGAGATGACCGCAGCCAGCGGAGTCTCCTTCAGAGTATTGTGTTGTATTTTCTCTACTGTCCAATTGTATTCCGGACGGTTATTGTATTATATTTTATTATCTAGAAATTGCTCATGCACTTGTGACACCGGGTTCTGGGATGTATATGGGCTTAGTTAGTAGTGAAAAGTGGTTAAAGATATTATTATTTACTCAGTGAAGTTCATTATTTATTGCTAAATGCAAGGAAAAGAAATAATTTCAAAAATATTAAAATGAGAATTTAATTAACTATTCAGTGTTGGCTTTCCTGACTGTGGTGTCCGGCGCCATCTCGACCTTTAATGGATTTTGGGTCGTGACAACATGGTATCAGAGCCAGGTTCCCTTAGGTCTCACAAGTCATGGGAGAGTCTAGTAGATTCTTGCGGATCAGTACGAAGACGTCTGTACTTATCTTCGAGAGGCTACGGGGATGTTAGGAGCACTTCCCTTCTTGATTTCCTCATCATGCGATTTGATCCCTATGAGGCTTCTGCCTTCATTTTCTTTCCATTCAATCTTATGCGACGCGAAGTGCTGGTTATAAATTGGGAAGTGAGTAATTGTAATGGTACTACATATATGGTGCGGTATGTTTCTCCCTGCGTTGTTGTTTGGGCTATTGTCGTCGCCTTGCAGAAGGATATTCTATCGTCTCAGCTCAATAGATGTACTTATGAGAGCTTTGAGTCTATGCACAGTATTGATATGATGGTAGGATGCTTGCCTACGCGTCGGGGCAGTGAATGACTTGAAAGGAGGTTTACTCAGAGCACGATTCAGAGATTCGGTATTTTGTTTCTAGGAGAGGAAAGACAATCGAACTATAAATGTTCAAGTTTGGGTTGATAGGGTAACGAGACTTGGTGCTTTCAAGTATGGTAGAATTTCATATGCGATGTGGTATCGTCGTCCTCAATTGAATATTTTAAGTTTGCTGGTGTTATGGTTCTCTATAGGTCGCCCTTGGGGCAGAGTATTGTGAAATGATGCTGGACAAGCGACCGTCAGAGAACACGGTGTGCAGTGGCTCAGGATTGAATCGGTGTTTCTAGTGTTGATGGCTTGAGAAAGATGATCTTCGAGGAGGTTCAAAGTCAGTAGCGATCTATCGATTCAAGTGCTACAGAGATAGATATTGATCTAAGGCAACAACTAAGAAGCAAAGGATGAGGAAGGACATGCGGGAAGTGTCAGGCGGCGGTTAAACTTCTAGAAGACCAGGTGTAAGAAGTGAAAGTCGAGTAGTCGCTTAAAGGAGTGAGTTTGACAAAAGTGGGAGAGTGGCAGAGTAGCATATGGGCTAAGTGGCAGGATAAATACACACCTTAAGGAAAGTTTGGAATGATTTGGCGATTTTAGTGGACGGTGATTGGGTCTACGGGCTTAATTTAAAATATTGGCTATTATACGGCGGGAGATTGGATGCAACAGAAAGAAGTTGCTTGATATGAAGAAGGATACAACGTAACTTTGAATTGAAAGATATTGTCGCACATTTAGTCGAGGTTCATAAAGAGTGAGCGAACTAGTACGGTCGGTGAATGAGCATGGGCTCAGGATGGGTTATGGATGTCGTAGTGATTGTATCCTGTGCAACGACGTTAGAAGAAGTCGGCATGTAATTTCCACAGGTGGGTTATCTCCTGTGGGCAGGTCAGCGTTCGCGTGGTTGGTGAAGCTTCTGTGAAGAATTCTACGGACTATCCAGTAAGAGGTCGAATATGTGGATGTTGATAGAGATGCAGAGTGTTCATGAAATGATAACGGAAGGATTTTAAGGAATTTGGCAAGTTGGTGGTGCAAGATCAGTTCAACAATGAAGAAATAATCTTGGTGGGTTCGAGAGTTGTGTAATAGTAGCTTCAAGCTGAGTGAGAGTCCCACCGCCTACGGTTGGATTGCATGGTCGTCTATTTGTGAAATTTCTGGTTATTAGCATATTGGTGGGTTATTACAGCTAAGGAAAAGAACATAAGTGGGAATTTGAGAAAAGGAATGGATAAAGGTGTGCTATAGTTGGCTTTATTGGCTCGTGTTCAGGCTTTGGGAAGATTCAGGAATTATAGTTCGTACAGAGGTGACTTACAAGACAAGTGACTCCGTTGGGTGCTTTATTAATATGGGTGTTCATGTGCCAGCGGAGCCTTGGAGTTGGTTATATTCGGGACCAAGCCAGAGTGGGTGACTCTCGACAACGGTCCTAGCAAATTCAAAAAGGGTTAAAATGCGGTGCCTAAGGATTTCAAGCCCGTGGTATGGTTGAGAATCGAGTTTTTGCAGTGGATTATGATAAGAGGCTCGGAATGTTCTATGATATTTTCGGCTTACAGTGTAGCATTTGGAGGAATGAGAGAATATGACTTCGGATTCGTAGGAGAATTATTAGAATGGGTGTATCAGTCGAAGATGCGGATGTGTGTGCGTGTAGGGCATGAAACAATTCATGAGTTTGGAGACATCACGGTCTCGTGATGCAAGACCACTCAAAAAGAGTGTGTATTGAGTTGTTATGTGTTGACTGAAGTTATTATTATTTCCGAGTCAAGTTGAGGATAAGTTATAAGAAGCCGGATGAGTTAGCCACAGTTAAATTGGTGTGATGGCGGCAGTGATCAGGTCCTCCAGCGTGGTTAGATTATGCATGTTATTTGTGGCGATACGTGGGGGGCTTGATGCCTGCCGTAATTTGTTCTATTTGGGAGTATTCAATTATTATGGCATGTGATGCGTAGGGAGATCACATAAGGGTTATAGTGGTTTAGACCACTACTGGAGGATTTGAAGGTTCTACAGTTATGAGAATTCACTCGTGTGTTGCTATGGTTATCTCGTAATGAGTTAAGTAAAAAGTTTCTATATGATGAAGTGTTTACCCTAATAGTGGTTCAGGAGTTATGATGAAATTCTTGTACTATCGCATATTGGCATGTTAGGTGCAGTGAGCGGTATGAAATTTGAAGGTGAGGATCAAGGTTGCAGTTCGGCGTTGGCAAGGATGACACGAGCTTGGATGAGCAGGAAACAGATTTTGATGCTTAGAGTGAGCTGGTATTTTCTTCGGCGTTACCTCTGATCGGTGGTTATGTAAGAGGATTTGCATTCTGGTTACGGATTCTTGATTTGCTTTACAACATTCGTATGGCCGGTGGTATGGATGTGCAGACTCGTTACCAGGTGCGTGAGGTCGTGGAAGTGTATTCCACGGGAAGATTGTATAAGTGTGACATGTGGTCACTCGATTGATTGAAGATTTAAACCAAGTATGAAGAATGTGGTAAGATTGCTTATTTGAGAATTTATGCCTAGAGGGCGCTAGGTTCATTTGGTTGTGGATTGTAGAAGTTTGTCCCGGTTATGATGGTTGTTCTTGTGCGTTATGGGGGAAAATGGGTTATTATGGACCCTTGAAAGGTTATTATCCTAGTACAGTGCAATCAAAATCGACTTGAGGTTTGTGGATGGATTTAAATATGAATGTGGGCTCTATATCATGCCAGATATATTTATTTCGGCATAGCGCTCCTCATGGAGGGGTATTCGGATGTTGGATGTTGTTTCGTCGTCGACTATTTCATGTAATGTTTTATTATGCAGTGTAAGTCATGAAATGACTTGATAAACTTCTTCTGTGTTGAGGTTCCGCGTAGCGATGGTGTTATGTGAGCAGGATGGCTCTTGAGGTTCAGGTCATATATCGCACCTCAGTTGTGCTTGAGTTCTGTAGCGTATGGTGTTAACTGTCTCCCCAGGGATTGTATTTGCACTTAGTGCGCTTGTGGCCGATAGTTGTTATTTTGTTGTAATGAGCATATTAGCTCGGTGTGTATCTCCTTATGTGAATTTTATGTATGGATAGGGTGGCACACCGCCACGGGTATGTTGTTTGGATCAGGTTGCATGCCGCAACTATGTGATGATGAGTAGAGTTTTTATATTCTATTTTTTGTGTGTTTTGTTTCCCCTTTTCTGAGAAAAGTTCAGAGTAGTTGTGTGAGTTGAGTAGTCCCTTCCAGAGTTCGTTTTCCTTATGTATCACGTTCGAGTTTGTAGCTTATAGGCACGTCGTGGCATCATATGAGACTTTTGGTCATGTCTGGGGTGGCTTACTGCCTGAACAATTCGTACTGGGTGAGACAAGATTATGGGATCTAGGATCAATGCAATCAGATTATATGAAGTGTATTAAGGAGCGAATGCCATTATTTGATTGAGCATGAGGTGATGGCTCTTGTCAGGAGTATAGACTTAATGATTTGTTGACTCGGCAGCTGGTTATGAAATTCTAGACATCTCTTTCATCGTGGCGTCATGCAAAAAGTTGGGGCAAGATGTATATAGGTCGTGAGATACATTGGGAGCATCGGATTCGTGGAATTTCGGCTATTATGATCAGATGATGTTATTATGGTCCTGTGAATGGAAGTGGCGCAAGGTGTGGATTCAACAAAGGTATGCAGTCATGTTTTGGTACATCGTGCGGTGATTGATACAGTGTTCGTATGTTGGAAGCAGGCTTCGCAAAGAATTTTGGACATTGGAACTGGGCCCCAAGGCTTTTGCCTAAATGAAAAATAATATCTTCAGATTTGCTCGAGCTAATGTGCTCAACTGAGTTGTGGTAGCACGGATAGGTGCACGAGGTGTTAAACAGTGATTCCAGGAAAACTCCAGCGCAGTTCTCAGCACGTTCGAGGATGAACGTATGTTTAAGTGGGAGAGAATGCAACGACTCGGTCGGTTGTTTTGAGATCTAGCGCGTCGTTCAGCAGTTTGAGGACATGAGCAGCTTCACTTCAGGTATCATGACTTGTACGCATGGTCGGAATTGAATTCCGGGAGTTTTGGAGTTGATTTGTAATGATAACTCTCATTTCGGAAGCTTTAAGTTGTGTCACGACCCGATTTACCCTCCGAAAGGCATCGTGACGGCACCTAGTCTCTAAGACTAGGTGAGCCTAATTACGGAAAACACATATTAAATCGAAGAAATAAAATAAAGACGAAATAAGTGAGTCTACAATGAAACATCACCACTTGGCGCGTACAAAATGCAACTTTCCCAACCCGGAATATCACTTTAGTCACAAGCTCTGCCTCAAAATAGATCTATACAACAAGAGGGAATTTACATGAAAATCTATCTAAATCTGGAGTGGAAGTTGACTCGAAGGACTCTGCAGACGCGGCAGAATTACCTTTCATTCTCCTAAAATCTGCCGCTCGGACCCCTAGCCACGAAACTGAGTGCTAGTACCTGGAGCTGCACACGAAAAACATGTACAGGAAAGGGCATGCGTACACCACAAAGTGGTACCCAGTAAGTGCCAAGGCTAACCCCAGTCGAGTAGTAACAAGGCCAGGTTAAGGCTCTACTAGACTTTTATGGTAAAAACAGTTTAAAAATTGGAACAGAGAGATATAATAAGCTGAGGCACATCAGTAGAAACAATGAGCAAAAAGGAAATAATAACAGGGAGCGCTCGGCTCAGCACAACATATATCACAGTAATAAGTATGCAAGGCAATACAGGGGAAAGCTCCTGGAATCTCGTCCTTAGTCCCAATTTAAATATGCTATGCAGTACAGGGGAAAAGCTCTCGGAATCTCGTCCGTAGTCCCAATTTAAATATGCTATGCAGTAGAGGGGGAAAGCTCCCAGAATCTCGTCCTTAGTCCCAATTAAAATATGCAATGCAGTACAATTACCGGATACAATTTTTATTTAAAAAGTTTAGGAAAAATCACAGGCAAACATATGGATAAAACTACCTAAACTTGGTACACATAGTAATAACTAGGGAAGTTCAAGTAAAACAGGTAGACATGCTACTTCCTAATCTAATCTACATAGTCAATACATGAGACATTGAAATAGGAATGAAATGATTTAAGTCATGGAGAGAAAAATGGAGTTTTAGACACAATGGCCCGTGTACGTACTCGTCACCTCACGTACACGGCGCCCAAATAACATAAACAGTATTAAAAAGCCTAAGGGGAAATCCCCAACACAGAGTTAGGCAAGCCACTTACCTCGACTACGCTACTCAACTCAAAACCACGCTCTTGCCACGAGTATCCGACTCCGAATGGACCATCTATTCAATTCGATTGCATAGTGTAAATATCACTTTAAGAAATCAAAATAGCTAATAAGTTCGAGGCTAAAACGCGAAATTCGAAAAATTGCCCAAAAATTCCCCGGGCCCACGTCTCGCAATCGAGTGGAAGTTACAAATTTAGAACACCCATTCACTCACGAACTCACTCGAACAAGAATCATCGAAAACCGACGTCAAAATCCTATTAAATTCTCGGATTTCTAATTGGGGAAACTTCTTCCCATTTGCATGATTTTTCACCCAAATTCCTCGATTGCATGGAAGAATTTGCTATAGATAAATGATATATAAGTGAAATAAGGTTAGGAATTGATACCTATGAAGCTTTTCCTCAAAACCCATTCCAAATCGCCTACACCTAAGCTCCAAATTGTTTTTAGAAGATATGAATTTCAGGCCCTCGAATTTGATATAAACTGCCCAGCGATTTTCTGCACCTGCGGAAAATCCATCGCAGGTGCGAAAACCCACTAAAAGGACTGGGGCCGCACCTGCGGTCAGTGGGCCGCATCTGCGGCTCCGCACCTGCGGAACTCAGACCACACCTACAAGGCTGGTTGACCTTGACCAAGCCCGCACCTGTGAGCCCCTCTTCCGCACTTGCGTGTCCGCACCTGCGGAAAATCCATCGCAGGTTCAAGACACCAGAACCAGCAATGGTTCAGCTCTTGCCAAGTTCCAAAAATTACCCGTCGAGCATCCGAAACATCCCCGAGGCCACCGGGACCTCAACCAAACTTACACACCAGTCCTAATAACTTATCCAAACTTAGTCGAGCCTCCAAAACACACCACATAACACCAAAATCACCAATTATACATGGATTCAAGCCTAAGAACTTATGAAAATTTGAAAATCCATAACCGATGCCGAAACACATCAAAACTAGTCTTAATGACCTCAAATTTTACACACATGTCACAAATGACACAACAGACCTACAACCACTCTCGGAATTCCCTTCCGAGCCTGATATCAAAATTTCACCTAATGGCCGAAATCGCCGAAATTCTAACTTTCGCCAATTCAAGCCTAAATCTACTAAAGACCTCGAAAACACATTCCGGACACGCTCTTAATTTTGAAATCACCCAATGGAGCTAACGGAGTCGACAGAATCCCATTTCGGCCCCGTCTTCACACACTTCCAACTACAGTCCGATTTCTAAAGCTTAAACTCACATATAAGGACTATTTGTCCAAAAACTCTCCGAATTTTACCACTAAACGTTCCAACAAGTCCCAAAAGCTGAAATAGACATGGGGAAAACAGTTATTAGGGGATCAGGGCGTTAACTCTCAAAACGACCTACCGGGTCGTTACATTCTCCCCCTCTTAAGAAAATTATTCATCCTCGAACAAGTATAGAGACATACCTGAAGCTGTGAAAAGACGAGGGTACTGACTGCACATATCCTACTCGGTCTCCCAAGTCGCCCTCCTCGATCGGTTGACCCCTCCATTGAACCTTTACTGACGCAATATCCTTTGACCTGAGCTTTCTGACCTGTCTATCCAGTATAGCTACTGGCTTCTCAACATATGATAAATCCTTGTCCAACTAGACTGAACTGAAATCCAAAACATGAGTCGGGTCACTGTGATACTTCCGGAGCATGGAGACGTGGAATACCAGATGAACTCCTTCTAGGTTGGGCGGCAGGGCTAGCTCATAAGCAACCTCCCCAACATGTTGCTACACCTCAAAAGGGAAAATAAATCTATAACTCAGCTTACCCTTCTTCCTGAACCTCATGACGCCCTTCATAGGCGATACCCGAAGCAAAACCCGACCACCAACCATAAATGCCAAATCACAAACCTTCCAATCCGCATAACTCTTCTGCCTGGACTGAGCTGCGTGAAGTCTCTCCTGAATCACCTTCACCTTGTTCAGGGAATCTGTACCCAATAATCGGGCCTCGCCCGGATCAAACCATCCCATTGGGGACCGGCACCGTCTACTGTACAAAGCCTCATATGGCCACATCTGAATGCTCGAATGGTAGCTATTATTATAAGAAAACTATGCAAGTGGTAAGTATCGGTCCCATGACCCACCTAAATCCATCACTTAGGCACGGAGCATATCCTCAAGAATCTGAATCGTGCGCTCGGACTACCTATCCGTCTGAGGGTGAAAGGATGTACTCAACTCTACCCTGGCGCCTAGCTCCTGCTGAATGACTCTCCAGAACCGTGAAGTGAACTGTGTATCTTTGTCTGAAATGATAGATACTGGAAGGCCGTGGAGGCGAACAATCTCCCTGATATAGATCTCCGCCAACCTCTCGGAGGAGTATGTAGTCAACACCGGAATGAAATGGGCTGAAATTCTTCAAAGTCCGAGGAAGTCCAACCACGAAGTCCATGGTGATCCACTCCCACTTCCACTCTGGAAGCTCAATCTGCTGAAGTAACCCTCCCGGTCTCTGATGCTCATACTTGACTTGCTGACAGTTGAGACACTTGGCCAAAAACTCCATTTTATCCTTCTTCATCCTTCTCCACCAATAGTGTTGTCTCAGATCCTGATATATCTTCGCGGTACCCGGATGAATGGAATACCGCGAGCTATGGGCCTCCTAAAGAATCAACTCCCGAAGCCCATCCACATTGGGCACACAGATCAAACCCTACATCCTCATCACACCGTCATCTCCTATAGTCACATCCCTGGCGTCACCTCGCCAAACCCTGTCCTGAAGAACCAGAAGGTGGGGATGATCATACCGGAGCTCTCGAATGCGGTCATAAAGAGAAGACTGAGCCACCACACAAGCTAAAACCCGACAAGGTTCTGAAAGATTCAACCTCACGTACTGACTGGATAAGGACTGAATATCTAAGGATTCCTCTCAACTGCCGGAAGATATTCCAAACTCCCCAAACTCTCTGCCTAGGGACTCAAGGAGTCGGCTGGTATAATATAGTGATGTCATAGTCCTTTAGCAACTCCAACCATCTATGCTGGTGCAAATTGAGGTCATTCTGCTTGAATATGTGCTGCAAACTCCGGTGATCAGTAAAAATCTCACAGGGAACACCCTATAAATAATGACGCCATATCTCCAGGGCATGAACAATCGCTGCCAACTCGAGATCATGAACCGGATAGTTCTTCTCATGCACCTTCAACTGTCTGGACGCGTAGGAAATCACCCTACCGTCCTGCATCAACACCGCTTCGAGGCCAATCCTCGAAGCATCACAATAGACGGTATAGGACCCTGAACCCAAAGGAAATACCAACACTGGAGCTGAATTCAGGGATTTCTTGAGCTTCTGAAATCTCTCCTCACACTCCTCAGTCCACCTGAACGGAGCACCCTTTTGAGTCAACCTGGTCATCGCTACTGCAATGGATGAAAATCCCTCCACAAAGCGGCAATAGTAACCAGCCAAACCAAGGAAACTGCGGATCTCCATAGATGATGAAGGTCTAGGCCAACTCTATACCGCCTCCACCTTCTTCGGATCCACTTTGATCCCATCCCAAGACACTATGTGGCCCAAGAAGGCCACTGAATCAAGCTAGAACTCACATTTAGAGAATTTAGCATACAATCTGTTCTCCCTTAAAGTCTGAAGCACAGTCCTCAAATGCTTCTCATGATCTTCCCATGATCGGGAATACACCTAGATGTCGTCAATAAACACAATGACGAAGGAATCAAGATAAGGCCGGAAAACACTGTGTATCAAATGCATAAAATCTGCTGGGGCATTGGTCAGCCTAAAATGACATAACAAGAAACTCATAGTGGGCATATATGGTCCTGAAGGCAATCTTCGGGATATCCAGTTCCCGAATCTTCAACTGATGATAGCCAGAACGCAAGTCAATCTTGGAGAATACCTTGGAACCTTGTAGCTGGTCGAATAAATCATCAATGCAAGCCAAAGGATACATGTTCTTCACGATGACCTTTTTCAACTGCCGATAATAAATACACATACGAATAGAACCATCTTTTTTCTTCACAAATAGCACTGGAGCACCACAAGGTACACTGGGTCTGATGAAACCCTTATCAAGCAACTCCTGTAACTGCTCCTTCAACTCCTTCAACTCAAGAGGATCCATACGGTAAAGAGGGACATAAATGGACTGAGTGCCCGACAACAAATCAATGCCGAAATCAATATCTCTGTCGGGCGGCATACCCGGAAGATCAACTGGGAATACATCAGGAAAGTCCCTCACTACTGGAACTGACTCAACTAGAGGGGTATCAACACTGACATCTCTCACATAAGACAAGTAAGCATCACACCCGTTGTCAACCATCTGCTGAGCCTTTAAGAAATGAAATGACCCTGCGGGGAGTATACTCTAAGGTACCTCTCGACTCAAATCTCGGCAAGCCTGGCATAGCCAGCGTCACGGTCTTAGCGTGACAATCAAGAATAGCATAATGGGGCGACAACCATTCCATGCCCAAGATAATATCGAAATCTACCATGCTGAGTAATACTAAATCACCCCTGGCCTCATAACCACTAAGAGAATTCAAACAAGATCGATATACGCGGTCCACAACTAGAGAGTCTCCCACGGGAGTAGATACATAGACAGGGGAACTCAAAGAATCCTGAGATATCCCCAAATATGGAGCAAAATAAGAGGACACATATGAATACGTAGAGCCTGGATCAAATAACACTGATGCATCTCTATGGAAGACAGGGACGATACCTGTGATGACTGAGTCTGAAGCAACAGCCTCGGAACGGGCTGGAAGGGCATAGTATCTGGCCTGGCCTCCCCCTCTATGGCGACCTCTACCTCGCCGACCCCACCTCGAGCTGGCTGATGAGGTGGAGTGGCAGCTGGGGCTGAAAGAATAGCCGGAGGACCCGGTGGAGCACGTGAAGGCTGATAAGACTGTGGAGGTGCACCCATCCTGGACATTGGGAAATCTCTAATCAAGTGACGAGTGTCACCACACTCAAAAAAACCCCTCGGAGGACGCTACAACTGAGACTGAATAGGAGCTGGCCTTCTGGGCTGGCCGGAAATAGCACCTCAAACTGGAGGCACACTGGATACTGGCGGTGCATAATAGAACTCCTGAGGTCTAGGAGGAGCTGGAATATCATTGGCTACAGGAATGGATGAATGAAAAGGGCGACCTAGAAAGACCCTACCGTGACGTGTTGCTGGTGCACGAGCTCCTGAAAAATGGCCAGTCTCTCGAGACCTCTTGGCCTCTCTCTCCTCTCTGTCCCGGGCGAACATGCCCCCTACTCTCTTGGAAATACTCACTGCCTGCTGGTAAGTGATATCCATCTCCAACTCTTTATCCATACTGGTCCGAATACTAGGATGGAGTCCCTCAATGAAGCGGCGAACCTGATCTCTGACTGTGGCAACCAAGGATGGTGCATGCTGAGCTAACTCACTGAAACATACTGCATACTCTGACACATTCATAGTACCCTAGCGCAACTGCTCGAACTCTGCGCTCCAAGTATCCCTGAGGCTCTGAGGGACATACTCTCACAGAAATATATCTAAAAACTAAGTCCAAGTGAGTGAGGTTGCCTCGTCCGGACTACTCAGCTCATAGGCCCGCCACCACTGATATGTCGTTCCCCTCAGCTGGAAAGCGGTGAAAGAAACCCCACTGGTCTCAACAATGCCCAGAGTACAGAGAATACAATGACACTCCTCAAGAAATCCCAGAGCGTCATCTGAAGCTAGTCCGCTGAAAGTAGGTGGGTGGTACTTCTTGTACCTCTCGATTATGAGCTGCTCGGCTCAAAAGCAGCTGCCCTAGATCATGCTGAACTGGAGTCGTTGGGGGCATACGAATATACTCCGGGGCCTGATCAACCTGGCCCCTCTGCTCAGGAGTGCAGGCTGTGGGAGTCTGTTCCCCTCCCCCAGCCTGGGATGTAGCGGGAGCTATCGGAAGTAGTCCAGCCTGAGCTAGAGTACTGAACATGCTCATGAATTGAGCTAAAGTCTCATGCAAGGCTGGAGAAGCAATGGGGACCTCCTGTGCCGGCTCTCCAACTGAAGCTTCCATAGGCTCCTCTGTCGCTGCACTCGCCGGTGCTCGGGCTGCACCGCATGGTCGTCCTCTACCCCGGTGCCGGCCTCTGGCGGCTCTGGCGGGGGGCTCGGGTGCCTGGTCGTCGGTCCTCCCAGTATGGGTCCTCACCATATGTGGGAAAGAATAGAATAGAAAACTAGAATTTTTTATGTCAATAACTTGTACAACAAGGAAATCAAAGAAATATGGTTGTTCTTAACATTTACATAGCCTCCCATAGATAGATACGGATGTCTCTGCACCGATCCGCGAGACTCCAATAAAACGGCTTGTGACTCCTATGAACCTAGACGCTCTGATACCAAATTTGTCAAGACCCAATTTACCCTCCGAAAGGCATCGTGACGACACCTAGTCTCTACAACTAGGTAAGGCTAATTGCGGAAAAAATATATTAAATAGAAGCAATAAAATAAAGATGCTAAGTGAGTCTACAATGAAACATCGCCACTTGGAACGTACAAAATGCAACTTTCCCAAAACCCCGAATATCACTTTAGTCACAAGCTTTGTCTCAAAATAGCTCTATACAACAAGAGGGAATTTACATGAAAAATCTATCTAAATAAGGTGACTCGAAGGACTCTGCGGACGCGGCAGAATTACCTTTCGATCCTAGAAGCTGCTGCTCGGACCCCTAGCCACGAAACTGAGCACTGTTACCTGGATCTGCACACGAAAAAAATATGCAGGAAAGGGCATGAGTACACCACAAATTGGTATCCAGTAAGTACCAAGCCTAACCCCAGTCGAGCAGTGACAAGGTCAGGTTAAGGCTCTACTTGACTTTTATGGTAAAAATAGTTTAAAAATTGGAACAGAGATATATAATAAGTTGAGGCAAATCAGTAGAAAAAATGAGCAAAAAGGAAATAAAAATAGGAAGCCCTCGACTCAGCACAACATATATCACAGTAATAAGTATGCAATGCAGTACAGAGGGAAAGCTCCTGGAATCTCGTCCGTAGTTCCAATTTAAATATGCAATGCAGTAAAGGGGGAAAGCTCCCGAAATCTCGTCCGTAGTCTCAATTTAAATATGCTATGCATTACAGGGGGAAAGCTCCCGGAATCTCGTCCGTAGTCCCAATTTAAGTATGCTATGCAGTACAGGGGGAAAGCTCCCGGAATCTCGTCCTTAGTCCCAATTTAAATATGCAATGCAGTACAATTACCGGATATAATTTTTATTTAAAACGGTTTAGGAAAAATCACAGGCAAAAATATGGATAAAACTACCTAAACATGGTACACATAGTAATAACTAGGGAAAGTTCAAGTAAAATAGGTAGACATGCTACTTCCTAATCTAAACTACATAGTCAATACATGAGACAGTGAAATAGGAATGAAATGATTTAAGTCATGGAGGGAAAAATGGAGTTTTAGAAACAATGGCCCGCGTATGTATTCATCACCTCACGTACACCGCGCCCAAATAACATAAACAGTATTAAAATAGCCTAAGGGGAAATCCTCAACATAGATTTAGGCAAGCCACTTACCTCGACTGCGCTACTAAACTCAAAACCACGCTCTTTCCCTGAGTATCCGACTCTGAATGGCCCAAATCTATTCAATTCAATTGCATAATGTAAATATCACTTTAAGGAATCAAAATAGCTAATAAGTTCGAGGCTAAAACGCGAAATTCGGAAAATTGCCCAAAAGGTCCCTCGGGCCTACATCTCGGAATCGAGTGGAAGTTACAAATTTAGAACACCCATTCACTCATGAACTCACTCGAACAAGAATCATCGAAAACCGACGTCAAAATTCTATTAAATTCTCGGATTTCTAATTGGGGAAACTTCTTCCCATTTGCATGATTTTTCACCCAAATTCCTTGATTGCATGCAAGAATTTGCTATAGATAAATGATATATAAGTGAAATAAGGTTAGGAATTGTTACCTATGAAGCTTTTCCTCAAAACCCACTCCAAATCGCCTACACCCGAGCTTTAAATTATTTTTAGAAGATGTGAATTTGAAGCCCTCGAATTTGATATAATATGCCTAGCGATTTCCGCACCTACGCCCCTTGGACCGCACCTGTGGAAAATCCATCGCAGCTGCGAAAACCCACTAAAAGGACTGGGGCTGCACCTGCGGTCACTGGGCCACATTTGCGGTTCCGCACCTACAGAACCGAGATCTCACCTGCGAGATTGGTTGACCTTGACCAAGCCCGCACTTGCGAGCCCCTCTTCCGCACCTGCGGAAAATCCATCGCAGGTGCGAGACACCAGAACCAGCAATGGTTCAGCTATTGCCAAGGTCCAAAAATCACCCGTTAAGCATATGAAACATCCTCGATGCTCCCGAGACCTCAACCAAACTTACCAACCAGTCCTACTACCTTATCCAAACTTAGTCGAGCCTCTCAAACACATTGCATAACACCAAAATCACCAATTATACATGGATTCAAGCCTAAGAACTTATGAAGTTTCCAAAACCTATAACCTATGCCGAAACACTTCGAAACTAGTCCGAATGATCTCAAAATTTACACACAGGTCACAAAAGACACGACATACCTACAACCACTCTCGGAATTCCCTTCCGAGTCTGATATCAAAATTTCACCTATCGGCCGAAATCGCCGAAATTCTAACTTTCGCCAATTCAAGCCTAAATCTACTACAGACCTTGAAAACACATTTCTAACACACTCCTAACTCTAAAATCAGCCAAGGAAGCTAACGGAGTCGACGAAATCCCATTCCGGCCCCGTCTTCATATAGTTCCAACTACGGTCCGATTTCTAAAGCTTAAACTCACATATAAGGACTATGTGTCCAAAAACTCTCCGAATTTCACTACTAAATATTCCAACAAGTCCCAAAAGAAGAAATATACACGGGGAAAGCAGGTATTAGGGGATCAGACACTAACTCTCAAAATGACCTACCGGGTCGTTACAAGTTGGAAGAATCGACTAAGGTTGGATCTTTGAGTAAACGACCTTGGAATCGGGATTTGAAGGTTCCAGCAGGTTCATATGATTATTTCAAACTTGGTCGTATGTTCGGATTGGGTTTTGGATGACCCGGGAGCAGTTCAACGTCTATTGTGGAAGTTGGCATTTTGGAAGAAATTCATAAATTTGGGTTGAAGTGCATTTCAATGTTATCGATGTCTATTTGGGATTCTGAGTCTTGTTATAGCTCCGTATGGTGATTCTAGTATTGGGAGAGTGATCGCGGGTGTATTTGGAGGTCCGTGGATCATTTTGGAGTCATTTGGCTAAAGTTAGGAATTTGAAGGTTTTGAGAAGTTTGACCGGAGGTGGACCTTTCGATATCAGGGTCGGATTCCGATTCCGGAGGTTGGAATAGGTCTGAAATGTCAAATGTGACTTGTGTGAAAAATTTGAGGTCAATTAGATGTGATTTGATAGGTTTCGACATCGAATGTTGAAGTTGAAAGTTATAAAGTTCATTAAGCTTGAACTTGAGTTCGATTATTGGTTTTGGCATTTTTGATGTGATTTGAGGCCTCGAGAAGGTTCGCCTTATTTTTTGGAACTGGTTGGTGTGATTGGACGGGGTCCCAGGGGCCTCGAGTGGATTACAGGTGGTTAATGGGTCGAAAATGGAATTTGAGGAAGGCCTGCTACAGCTGAGCATCTGGTGTGGTCGCACCTGCGTGAAGAGGGCCGCAGGTGCGAGCCCGCAGGAGTGGGAATGGACTCGCAGAAGCGGGTTTTGCTGGGGAAGGTGTGGACCGCAGATGTAGTCGAGATCCGCAGAAGCGGGACCGCACCTGCACGCAGGGAGGCGTAGAAGAGAATGGGGGAAGCAGATGCAGAGTTGAGGGGTCTGGTGGAAGACTACAAAAGCGCTGGTTTGGCTGCACCTACGGAACCGCAGATGCAGTCAAGTGACCGCAGGTGCAAAAATCGAGGCTAGGCAGTGTCCTTTTAAAATCGGGGTTTTGGCTCCTTCCACTTCATTTCTTCATGGGAGCCGATTTTTTGAGCAACTTTGGAGTGCCATTTTCATCACCAAGCATAAGGTAAGTGGATTTTACTAGTTTTGAGTAAATACAAGGTTCATATATGGATTTAGACAAGGAAATTTGTAGAAAGTTGGGATTTTGAAGTAAAACCTAGAAAATTGGAATTTTTGGATTTTGACCATGAAATTGGGAATGAAATTGAGATTAAATTATCTATTTGAGTTCGTGAGGTTATGGGTAAAGTTTATCTTCAAAAAATTTCAAAATCCGGGCATGTGGGTTCGAAGATGATTTTATCAACTTTTTGATCAGGGTTAGGGATTGTTGTAAATTGGATTATAATGAGTAATTGAGTATATATTAATGGGCTTGCATAATTATTGGCTAGTTTTGGAGCGTTGTGCATTGATTTGAGTCATTGGAAGGGCGTCGAATGCCGGTTATGGAACTTCGGAGCGAGGTAAGTCTCCTTTCTAACCTTGTAAGAGGAAATTGTCCCCATAGGTGAAATAATCAATTATGTGCTACTATTTGTGGGGGCTACGTAAGCACGAGGGTGACGAGAGTCAGTGCGTAGCTACTAATGTGCTTATGTCCGGGTAGTCTAGGACCTAAAAGCATGTTTTACTTACCATACGTGTAATTTTATTGACAATTAAAGGCTTAATCATATCGAACTTGGTAAATACATTTCTAAAAGGATAAACAATATTTTTTGACTTTTAAAAGAGAAATTTGCCCTTTCTTTGGATAATTGTTCCTGATAAATTCTTGAATGACCGTTTGATGTGTTTATTTATATTTGACAGCGTCGCATGTATGATTTGCGAGCGGGGTAATAGATGCTTCAATGGTTCGCGCCATTTGACCCTCTGGCAGTGCACAATTTAAATATTGTTGGATCGGGTCGTAAGACCTCGGCATGATTTGTGCATGCTTGTACTGCTTGCCTTGACATTTATAAATGATGATATTGCCTCTCTGGCCTGAGATAGACTGATAAATGATGAAATACTAAATTTTGGATATTTCTTTTTATTAAAAGACTTGTTTACCTGCTTCATTCCTATTGAGTTTGAAATCACCTTATAAAATCCATGCTTCTACACATTTTTGTAATTATTTATTGGACCACTAGTAAGTGTCGCAGTCGGCCTCTCATTACTACTTCTTCGAGATTAGACGAGATATTTAATGGGTACGTGTAGTTTTTGTACTCATACTACACTTGATGTGCATTTTTGTTGCACAAGCACATGTAATTCTAGTGGCCTAGTTTGGCCAACGGCATGGTTGATACAGAGACTTAGGTGAGCTGCACCTCTCGAGACGACCGCAACCAACAAAGTCTCCTTTAGAGTATTGTGTTGTATTTGCTATACTGTCCAATTGTATTCCGGATGGTTATTGTATTACATTTTATTTTCTAGAAATTTCTCATGCACTTGTGACACCGGGTTCTGGGATATATATGGGCTTAGTTGGTATTGAAAAGTGGTTAAAGACATTATTATTTACTCGGTGAAGTTCATTATTTATTGCTAAATGTAAGGAAAATAAATGATTTTAAAGATATTAAAATGAGAATTTAATTAACTATTTGGTGTTGGCTTGACTAACAGTGGTGTCCGGTGCCATCACGACCTTTAATGGATTTTGGGTCATGACATTATCGATATTTCCAGCAACAGATTTTGAATTTTGAATACCCTACCACTACAAAAAAATGGAATTAGCTACGAACATCGTCGCTAATCTGTCGCTAAAACACTCATAGCTAGCAGAATTTCTTGATAATCCGTTGTTAATCCGTCTCTAAATGAGATTAGCGACGAATTTTTTTATTTAGCTACAAAATTTGTCCGTCGCTAAAACCTGATTTTTTAGTAGTACATATACAGATTTTTGTTCTTTGAATCATTAAATGCTAGATTAATTGATTTTTATTATATAACATTGCATATATTGTCTTAAAATTGCCAAGCAGCTTTTTCTCGACACCATACTTGGCTTAACCTCAATGCAAACTACTTAAATCACAATTAAATTCAAATTCGAATATCATATCAGTTTGTTAGTAGATTTTTTTTTAAATGACACACAATGTAAATAAAAAAAATATTCTAAGATATCCTTATCTTATAATCTATGTATTTGAGTTGAAAAAAGTATTTTAAATTGATGAGATCGGCATCCAATTTTTTTACACCCAACAAAGATGAAACAAAAGAAGAAATTTGTTGTCATCTCTTATTTCTGGTTTTTAGATTTTTCATACATTTTTCTATATTTATTTTCTTTTATCTTGTTTTTTATGTCTTTCTTTCTTTTGTTACGCAAAATTAATTTATTTCGTAATAAAAGGATGAATTTTAATAAAAATTGTCTACATAAGAACTTTATTTATATTTTTTAGTCGTTGGTTGAAATTCTGTCATATTTTCCTTTTGTCTTTACTTATCAAGCTAAACAGGTCCTCACCCAACCACTTAAATTAAAAAATTGAGGATGTATAATTTATATATAACATGTGTATAATCATGTGTAATCGGTATATCATCTATGTATATTAGCTATAAAAAGTAAACACTAAATCTGGCTGGATATTTATGTAATAATCCATAAGATTTTGGTTTCTTGATTTTATCCATGATATGACTTCTATTATAATTATTTTAAAAACTCTCTACTAAAATTTAAAAATATCTTATATTTTAGTTTAAAAATTACATCACAATTTAAAAAATAATCCCATTTTGAAATTATTTGTTTACATTTTAAAAATAACTATTTCACGTAATACCAATTTATTTT
Organism: Nicotiana knightiana; assembly: GCA_005239525.1. NCBI lineage: Eukaryota > Viridiplantae > Streptophyta > Magnoliopsida > Solanales > Solanaceae > Nicotiana > Nicotiana knightiana. Next base: position 106,432 of record ML385824.1, on the reverse strand, counting down.
TAAATATAATTTTTGATACGTAATATAATGATTCAAAACTAATATTCTTCAATGAAAAAAATACTATGCCCTTGCAATGTTGGTTTGATTGCAGCTAAATGAAGAGATTTCTCCTTATAACCTTCAATTCCTAGAAGGTGTTAAATAGAAATTGATGATAGAAATTATATAGCCAAAGTTTTGTTATTTATTTGATGTCCATTTATATAAATTGACACTTCAAACAAATATTTTTCAAAAAGAAAAAAACAGCAACTTGTGTTGAATATTGACTGATTTTTGTAATGGTTCTCCAGCATGTAGGTTTACTTCATTATTTATGTAAGTAAATTTTTATCAACTTTTAAATTTTTTTTTGTTATCTGGATAAACATAGACGTGTATCCTATAAATTATATTTATTTTAAAATAAATTCTCTTTATTCATATCTAGCTATAGACTATAGTGTTTTAAAGAACTATAATTATAGGATTTTAAATGTAAAAGAGTTTATAGTTATATGGAGTATTTTTTTTTTTTGCCAGATGCAAAGTAGTATTTAAATAATTTGAATTAAGATAACAAAAGTTCCTAATATGATTGCATATGATTATTAACCGAATTAAGTATGATAACATGGTAACAAAAGATACATTTCTTTTTTATTTTAATTCAAACTTAAAGACTTTATCTATAAATTCAAAATTATCCTTTAATATATATATTTGTATTTGTGTCACGACCCAAAATCCGCTAGTTGCAATGGCACCTAATCCAACCCGATAGGTAAGCCAACTAATAACTGTCCAATTTCAATAATAGTTTTAAGGCAATCAAATAAGGGAATTTTCTGAATCTTAAACCTTTCCCAAGGACTGGTAGCACAAATCATGAGCTTCTAAGAATAGAATTTACAAAGCTGATATGAAGTAAATACATCTTCTATTTGAAAAGTACATAAACAGAATTTATATAAATCTAAGGCTATCATGAACAAGAGGCAGCTACAACAGGAACACATGTACATCTTCAAATCCGGCAACCATCGAGCACAAGAACAACAATAGCCAACATCTGCACGCAATATGTAGAAGTGTAGTATCAGTACAACCGATCTCATGTACTGAGTAAGTAACAAACCTAACCTTAGGTTGAAAGCGATGACGAGCTGGAACATATGTCGGGTCCAACACCAATAACCAATAGCAGTTCATAACAACGTAGATAATATAAATAAGAAAGTAACTCAGGGATAAAAATGCCCAGCCTTTTCACAGTTTTTCAAAAATAGTTCCACTTTTCAAGAATATCAGTGAAAACTCAAATCCTTTACCGAAATCGTCGTAAAATATGAGATAATTTGAAAATCTACATTTTTTAAAAAATCCTTTCCACAATAAATTAGATATTTCATTTTCTTTCCAGATAGAAAGTGTGAAATACCTATCTATGCCCACATATCAATATGTGTAAAAATTTATGAATGACGTGATACCGTACAACATGAGGAAAAATGCATATCTATGCATGTATGTCATGTGTGCATGTCAATTCCATGTATCTCAAAGATGAATCATGTACTCACACTCTCATAGTACTCAATCTCACTGTCTCATACTTTCCACTCATCATGCTCAACCACTCGGTATTTGTATATGCTCCATACGGCCAGGGAAGTTCATCCCGGAACATATACAACACTTATTATAAGTCACCCAGTACCGAGGAAAAAGGGTAATCCAACCCTGTGGAGAAATCCATCTCTAGGTATCGAGTACTTCGGACAAATCCATGTCCACGGAAATCCATCCCTTAATAATATCATCCGCGCTCACTGGGGGTGTGTACAGACTCCGGAGGGGCTACTACAGCCCAAGCGCTATCATAATCATCAATATAACCGCTGCGGCGTGCAGCCCGATCCCATAATTGTCACTCATAAACAGACTCTCAGCCTCTCTCAGTCATCACTCTCTCCAGTCTCACTCACCAGCTCACAATGTCATGAAACTAGCCCGACAACAATGATATGATGTATCAATACACAACAACTGAGACTAAGATATGATATGAATGCATGAAGACGATTGAGTACGGAATATCAATGAAATCAATGAGATGACAGTAAGAAGCGACCACTATGGGTCATAACAATATCAACATAAGGCCTAAACAGGATAGGTAGCATGACTCACAGTTCAGTTACTTAATCACGTGGTGAAAACACAAATATCAAAAAAATAGGACCACTAAAAAGTGCCATGAAAATAAAAGAGTCACAATTCACTAGGTGCACGCTCACACGCCCGTCACCTAGCATGTGCATCACCTCATAATCAATCACATATCACGTAACTCGGGGTTTCATACCCTCAGCACTAAGTTTAGAAGATTTACTTACCTCAAACAAGTCAATTCCAATACCGAGTAAGCCAAGCGATGTTCCAAAAATGCCATCCCGCGCATTCCGAACGGCACAAAACTAACCAAAAATAACTCAAATACATCAAACAATGCTAAAGGAATCAATCCCAATCGAAAAATGTCGAATCTTTAATCAAAAGCCCATATTTGGCCAAAAAGCCCAACCTGGGCCCGTGCCTCGGAACCCGACATGTCACGACCCAAAATCTATTAAAGGTCGTGATGGCGCCAGACACTATTGTCAGGCAAGCCAACACTAAATAGTAAATTTAGGTCGCCTTTTAGTACTGCTGAAAACATAAGTTTCCTTCATAATATGAACGTTTTCAAATTTCAATACTGAACATCCCATAATCATCGTAGAACCCGGCGTCACAAGTGCATGAGCTTTTACTAGGAAGTAACAAAATACAACAATTGTCCAGAATATAAATTTGGACAGAAAGGAAGATACAAGTACTCTGAAGGAGACTCTGCCGACTGCGGATTGTCTCATAAAATGCAACTCACCTAAGTACCCGTATCAACCACGCCGCTGCGCCCACAAGGCCACTATCCATACATATATATGTACATCAAAATGTACAGCAAGTGTAGTATGAGTACAAAAACAACGCGTACTCAGTAAGTATCCCGCCTAATCTCGAAGAAGTAGTGATGAGGGGTCGACTTCGACACTTACTAAGAACCAATAATATGATAATATAAGATTCTAATTAAGCATGATATACAACAATATGTGTCACGACCCAAAATCCAGACATGGTCGTGATGGCGCCTATCGTGTTACAAGGCAAGCCTATTTCCCAAAATATTACTACTAATTTGATTATAAGAATTTAATAAAACAATACCAACATTTGAATTTCTCATAGACTAAATCAACTCTAAATATGAATATAGAAAATATAGAAACGAGCCCTAAACATCGGGGTGTCACCAAGTCACGAGCGTCTAAGGCTATGAAGTAAGATATATAAACTGTCTAACTATCCAAAAGAAGAAATGACAAAAGGAGTAACAAGGTCCTGTGGACGCTAGCAGCTACCTTGCAGTCTCCAAAGATAGTCTGCCTGAACTCAGTGATCGCCACCCTCTAACTCACCTGGATCTGCACATAAAGTGCAGGGTGTATTATGAGTACAACCGACTTAGTAGTAACCGAAATAACTAAGGAACTGAGTAGTAGTGACGAGCTAAGCAAAACATTCCAATTATTTCTTTTCACAATTTAAAAATAATAGGAATGAACATGTAAATTCCATAACTTAGTAAATACCACAATGAAATTTAACAGATAAATGCAGCAACAACAAAAGTAAATGCAACCTCACAGCAATGTCACTCCATCACTCAGCACTCGCACTCAACACTCAATACTCAATACACTCAACACTCAATACAATCAACACTCTACGCTCACTTGGGGTATGTACAGACTCCGGAGGGGCTCCCAAATCCCAAGTACTAAGCACAGACAGCTCACGTGCCATAATATAAATAGCTGGATCCGCACGGTCATCCCATGTGCTACACGGACAACTCACACTGTATGGTATCAATACCTGGACTCGCACGGTTAGCTCACGTGCTACGCGGACAGCTCACGCGCTATGGTACTAATATCCTCACAACCAGGCCATCGGCCTCACTCAATCAAGTACCACCGCTAGCCTCACCATCATCAACAAATAAGGGGACACATCCCACATCAAGTATCACATCATATTAGCAAATAATAGAGACTGAGGTAAAAATGTACAATAACTTTTATGACTGAGTACAATTAATGTGAGCATGAATAAAGCGTAAACATGATCTCTAACATGAATACATACAAGTTCAACATCAAGTAACTACATAAACATAGATGAGGGCCATGAGGCCTCACGGGACAGACCAAGTCCCCATCCCTCGAGGTATACACCCACATGCCCATCACCTAGCATGGGTATCACCTCCAAACAATCACACGATATCAAATTCTCCAGGTTTATACCCTCAAAGCCAGAGTTAAAACTGTTACTTATCTTAACAACGCAAAATCCTACTCCGGGATGCCCTCGTCTCTTGACTCGGTCTCTAAAAGCTCCGAATCTAACCAAAGTCAGAATACTACTATCAGCATAGTCTAAAGAATCGAATTTCACAATAAAAACTACATAAATAGGCCAAAAATCCGAAATCGGCAAAAACCTGACCCCTAGGCCCACGTCTCGGAATCAGTGAACAATGGCAGAAACCCTCGTACTCTCTTGATTCTAACCATATAAAATTTATCAAAATCAAACCCCATTTGATCCCAAAAAATCCTCACTTAAAACTCTCCAAAACTCAAGCCCTAACTCCCGCAATTTCACTTTGAAATCATCAATCAAATCCGAAAAACGAAGATGGATTCATGAAATATAACCAAAACCGAGTACAGAACACTTACTCCAATCCATATGATGAAAATAGCCTCCAAAATAGCCCAAATCCGAGCTCCCCAACTCAAAATATGATCGAAAGAACAAACCCTTATTTTATATATTTTTCTGCCAGCTATTCTGCTTCATTTCTCATACCAAATGATACCAGAACATGCTTTTTATGCCTCCAATGGATTTCTTGTGAAATTTTAGTCAAGTTAGGCTTTTGAATCACTCAATTTGACCTTATAATGAAGGAGATGTGTTGGTTTCAATATTTGCAAATAATGTAGATTTTTAAATACGCCGTCAGTGGCAATTTCGTAATTAATCTGATAAATCTCGCAACCTAATTCTTAGTAAAATGATCATAAAATCCTCATACGATGCCCTAATTCGATGATTCTTTTTTCTATGGCTTCGTAATTACGATACGGATCTAATTCATCAATCAAAACAAAAATCGAAGCTCATTTTCTTAATATGATATCTTTTATGCTTGAAGAAACGATGTCATAACATAAAAAAACGAGCACAACGCATCCCAAACCTATCCGAAACTCACCCGAGGACCTAGGGACCTCAACCAATAATTCCAAAAAGTCATATATCATTATCCGAACCTAGTCTAACCTCTGGAACACCCAAAACAACACCAAAACACCAAATCAACCTCACATTCAAGCCTAAGAACTTCTAAACTTCCAAAATTCGCCAACGACGCTGAAACCTATCAAACCACGTCCGAATGACCTCAAATTTTGTACACACATCCAAAATGACACTACTAACCACCTCCAACTTCCGAAATTCCATTCCGACCCCGATACCTAGTTTTCCACTATCGACCAAGATCGCCAAATTTTTAACTTTCGCCAATTCAAGCCTAATTCTACCACTAACCTCCAAATTACATTACGACACACTCCTAAGTTTAAAATCACCCAACGAAGCTAATCGAATCATAAAATCCAAATCCGAATTCGATTACTCATAAGTCAACTTCCAGTTTACTTTTCTAACTTAGCTTTCTAACTAAGAGACTAATTGTTCATTTAACTCCAAAACTATTCCGAACCCAAACCTACCAACTCGATACAACTCAACACAGTTGAACAACACATAAAGAAGCAGAAATCGGGGAAACGGGGCTATAACCTTCAAAATGAACGACCGAGTCGTTATAATATTATTCAGAACAAGAAATAATGGAACAAATCTTCACCATATTTAAGAGCTTAAACCACTTCCTCCCTTTAAAACACATAATCACAAAAATAATAAATTTATACTAATTATAAAAGGGACTTCCAATCCTATTATCACACAAACAAATACATGTTTAACTAAGTAATTAGATCCTTTGACTAATGCTATTTCTAGGATGAACACAGGTTACTGATAATCAAGGAAATAGAGAAAAATAAATAATAGACAATATTGCAGAAATATAGAAAAGCAAAGTAGATTGTATTCGAGAATCAGATGCCTTTACAAGCTGTATTCCCCTCCCTTATATAGGAGATTCCTTGATATAACGTACAACTCTTGCTATGGTTTCCCATTAATGACTAATTATGACATTAATGAGGCGTTATAAAGGATAACGGTAATTGGGGTATGGTTACATAACGTGCGAGTAATCAATTGTGGGTTCTTGAATATGCCCGTATCTTTGTCCAGATTCATTCTGACCGTGTCTCTTCCCTGTTTTGATCAGGTTGAGTTTCCGTGGCTGATAAGCTCGAGGGTTTATTGAATTGTGCCTCTTTGTTCCGTACCTCTTCAAAGAATCACATCCAGCTGTCGGGTTCTCCTGTGCCCACATAACTGGATGAGTTGTCAAAAGTTGGCTTACGTGTGAAACTCTTTTTTACCAATACAGATAGTCCCCCACTTACCATATACTTTATCGATTAATATTTGGTAAGTGGATACTCATTTATGGTGGGAATATTTTACTGCCGCTTTACCTCGAAATATTGTATCCTTCTCTGAACCATAGGCATCATTTGTCACTTCTATTTAATGCTCATACCACGTGTCCTTCTCGGATTGGTTCGGCATTTACTCGGCACCTTTTAGGGCTTTTTCTATAAAGAAATTTCTTCTTGCCTTTGTAAACATGTCTTCTTCAAATCAACCTCAGAGGGTAATAGCTATTGAAAATTTAACACCATCTTCTGCTCCGACTAGGAGTTGGAGGGGTGGTAGACTTAGGAGTCTAAGATCCACTCCATCAAGAGGCTCCTCTTCTTCTCAGATAGTTCCCTCTCCTTCCGGTAGGTCTCTAGTTTCTCCGAGGTTTAGGGCTTCTCGGTCTTTATCTAGAGGTAGAGGTGAACGCCTTCGTGAACCTGGAGTTAGTGAAATTGTTCCTGCTAAATTTGTCTTTGCTAGAGATAATAAAGTTCTTGTAGACCAATCTTCTTCCCTTGAGAGTGTCGAAAGGTATCCAACCCTTATAACTGAGGGTCAGATTTTCCTTGTTTGTAGGGAGTGTTTTTGGAGTCCTGACTTCCCTGTCTACATTCCGAATAGTAATAAAAGAATAACGTCTTACAAGATGGGATATTCTTTTGTTTATACGTACCCTTTTACTCTAGGGTTTAGACCCCCATTGATCCAGTCATAATTGAATTCTGCCGTTTTTTCAATATCTTCTTAAGACAAGTTGGTCCGCTTGTGTGGCTAGTTGTCGCATTTCTTCGGAGTTTAGCTTTTGTAGCCTCGGTTCCTTTTACTTTCAACCATCTTATTCATCTCTACTCTCCTACCTTATTTCGTGAAGGGTTTTTTACTCTGAGTGCTAGGAGCAAAAAAGTGCTGGTAACCCCTGAAGATGATAAGCATAAGGGTTGGTACCTCCGGTATGTTGTTGTACCCACTGCTGGTTTAGTGGGTGAAGAAAATCTTTCCTTCCATGAGAAGTGGAATCGCGCACGTTGTTTCACCAACGAATTAGACCCTTTGACTAAAGCTTATTTTTAAGATGAATACGAGTTACTGATAATAAAGATAAATGGAGAAAAATTAATAATAGACAATATTGCAGAAAAATAGAAGATCGAAGTTGATTGTATTTGAGAACCAGATGCCTTTACAAGCTGTACTCCCCTCCCTTATATAGGAGATTCTTATAACGTACGACTCTTGATATGGTTCCTCATTAATGACTAATTATGACATTAATGAGGCATTGCAAAGGATAACGGTAATTGGGTTCCGTTACATAACGTTCGAGTAATCAATTATGGGTCCTTGAGTCTGCCCGTAGCTTTGTCTAGATTCATTTTGACCGTACCTCTCTCCCGTTTTGATCAAGTTGAGTTTCTCGTGGCTGATAAGTTTGTGGGTTTACTGAACCGTACCTCCTTGTACCGTACCTCTTCAAAGAATCACATCCAACTGTCGAGTTTTCCTGTGTCCCTTTTGATAGGGTTCTCTGCTCGTGTGGTGTCTGCTTCATCTATCCCAAAGATGTCCTTGGCTCAAGCCCAAGAGATTACTGTTGGTTCATCTTCCTCGAAGAGGAAGATTGGTGAGTATCGTTCGGTAGAAGAAGAAGAAGAATGTGCTTTAGTACATAGGCCACGGAGAATGCGGGTGGTTTCAGATGATGAGTTTACACCCCATGACCTTGCCTTCCGTGTCTGTGGTTAAGCCCTCTACCCTTGAAGATGTTTTACATTCCCCGATTCATAAGTCTGCGGATTACCTGTTCCATGAAGGTTTTGACCTTGCTCCTTAGATGTTACTTTCGCTGCTGTCTTTCCTGCTTCTTTAAGAGAAACTGTCTCATCTGCTCCTTTGGCTATTACAGCTTCTGCTGTTGCTTTGCCCGTGGCTTCCTCAACTCTTCTACCCTCCATGACTGCTGCTTTGCCCGTGGCTTCTCCGGATCCTCAACCCCCCGTGGTTGTTGCTGCTTCATCTCTGCCTGCTTCCATGACTTCCACTAGGGAAGTAAGGTCTTCCAGCAGAGAGATGCGACATGTGGTAATAGAGGTTCTAGCTGAGGGGAATATTTTTAAGAAAACGGGTGAGCCCAAAGTGGGGCTCAAGCCTTTGATAGGTCCCACTAAGAAAGCCAAGCTAGCCATCCATAGTGCTCTTACATGGGCCAATGAAGTTGTGCATACCTCTTTGAAGGTATGATGCAGGTTATCCTCTTTCATTTTCGTATATGAAATTTACCATATCTGATTGGTTTATTTCTTGTATATTAATCTTATATGCATGGAGCTCATGAAAAGGATCTCAAATACGGATCAGGAGACAAAAGAATTGCAGGCCGATGCTGATAATTGGAAAGCACAGTATGATAGCCTAAGGATTGACATGGATGCCTTAGAAGAGGAAAAGAGTACCTTGAAGCGGCAGATGAGGATCATGGCGGCAGAACTGGAAGTAAAGAAGGCTTCTTCCAGTCAGGATGATAAAGACAAGAGTGTTATGGAGTCCTCATTTGCTGAGAAGTTGTCCCGCGCCTCAGAGGATATTAGAGACTTGAAAAACTTGTTGGGGAAGAAGGAGGAATACTCAGGCGAGCTCATGCAATCACTCACCTGTACCCAAGAGGACCTTTGTAAGGATTTAGATAAAGTTCAAACTCTGGAGGAGTCGATTGTACTATTAAGGGCCGCCCATGAAGCTGCTGAAGCGGAGAAGGACGGATTGAGAGCTGAGCTTCAAGTATGGGCAAGGAATTATGAGGATCTTCAAGAGGTGGCTGATGTTGATGTGAGCTGGGCATATATGAATTCTCGCCTTGACACATTGACAGAGTTGAGTCAAGAGGGTTTGGACCTTAGTGCTGAAATAGCTAAGACTAAGGAAGCCATGGAGAAGGCTCAACAAGGTCATTACCTCTCTTCACCTGATGGTGAGACTCCAGCTGCTCGTGCCTCTTCATCCCTAGTTGCTCCCGCTCCTTCTACCAGTGAAGTCAACCCCCCTCTTGAAGAAGTTTAGTTGGTTCACCGCCTTTTTTTTTCTTTGTCTCAATTGGTGGTTACCTCCAGTCCCATCGGAGGTAAATTTGGATTTCTTTAAAGTCCCCAAATGAAAACTTAGGGGCACCTCAATGTATAAAAATTCTATACGGCTAAGTATAAGTTAATACTTAGTTTTTTCTTAGTCGTTTAAATATATTAATGCTAGTATGACTTTTGTTGAGTTTCTGTTTCACTCTTTAAGTCTTTTGCATGATTTATTTTTTGAGGTTTTAGTTTTACCTCTGAGTTTTGCATATAGAATGCTTTAGATTACTCGTACCTTTTTGTAATAGGCACTGTGTCATATTAAATGTGTGCCTTTTTGTAGTAGGCATAATTTATGGAAAAGGACCCTTTATAATTGACATGAAGAAGACGTCTCAACTTCATGATAATGCAATAGAGTGATAGGAATTTTACACATGTTTAAGGATGTTTCCAAGGAAAGTTTTTTGTTTGAACTTCCATGACATTATACATGTGTTTGATTATCATCTAAAACTCATGTTGCAACTATTTTATTTTAAGAGATTTGATATACTCTTGTATCTCGTAACTGTTTTTCATAGGTAACAGTTTTTCGATATTAATACAAGGGAACAACTGTTTTTCACTAGTAACAGTTTTTATAAAGATTGAGGTTTTTACCCACAACTGTTTTCATTGGAAACAGTTTTCTAATAAGTACGAGAGAAATTTTTTCTTATTCGTAACTGTTTTTATTTGATACCAGTTTTCTGAACAAATACAAGGATTTAAATCTTTCATCCATAACCATTTTATTTGATAACAAATTTTTGAATGAGTACACTGATGATGATCTTTTACCCCTAACTGTTTTGGTTACAAGAGCTTTGAATAAGTATAAAGATGTACATTTCTTTTTCGTAACTAATATTTTGCCTTTCCACCTGAACATGTTCGAAGGTTTCTTGCATTTTTGCATTAGATTTTGTATTTGGATGACTCTTTTTGATCTATTTTGATTCTGCTCGTATCACTTGTCTCGTTGGGTAGATGGGTCTTCAGGCTCGAGCTTTTGACTTATGATAGTCTTTTTTGCTTCGTCTTAGCCTTCCATACTGTATAGTCCCCCAAGTGTTTGAGCTTTGAAGAATGAAATCTCGAGCACTTGATTATTCCTTCCATGTGGGCCTTTTCCTGAAAAGGAAAAACATTCCGGACTCGAAGGTATATAATTTTTTAGATGATGACTGCTGAACCCTTTAAAACGTCCATCAGAAAGTGTAACCCTAGACCAGGAATTGTGTTATTTCCTCGCGTCTTTGCAGGTCTAATATCATCATATGGTGATGGGTTAGCTTTATGCCTATCATCTAAAAAAGTTAGTAAAATTTCTTAAAGGTTCAAAATAAAATCAAACGTGTGATGTATTCTTTTCCTTAGAAGTAATACTTCTTTAGGTGGATGGCGTTCTAGCTTGTTAGTAGAACTCTGCCTTCCATAGCTTCCAACTCATAGGCGTCTTTCCCAGCTATTGCTCAGATTTTGTAAGGTCCTTCCCAATTTGGATTTAGCTTTCCTGCGCCTGCTTCTTTCGTTGATTGAAAGACTTGTTTGAAGACGAAGTCCCCAATCTTGAAGTACCTGAGATGAGCTTTACGGTTGTAATAATGCTATATGATTTGTTGTTGAGCTGCCATCCGTATCAGTGTTGTTTCTCTCCGTGGTTCGAGCAAGTCCAGATTGGTCCTCAATTCATTGTTGTTTGCTCCCTCCATGGCTGTTGAGAACCTTATGCTTGGTTCGCCAATCTCCATAGGTATTAAGGCTTTTGAGCCACAGACAAGTGCAAACGGGGTTTCTCCCGTGGCTATTTTTGAAGTTGTTCTGTATGCCCATAATACCGCTGGTAACTCATCAAGCCAGTTTCCTTTGGCTTTATCCAGCCGCTTCTTTAGATTGTTGATGATGACCTTATTCGTTGACTCAGCTTGACCATTATCCACGGGGTGGTATGGTGTTGAAGTGATCCGTTTGATTTTCCAACTTTCAAAGAATTCTGTGATTTGCGAGCCTATGAATTATGGGACATTATGGCACACGATCTCCTTTGGTATTCCAAAGTGGCATATTATGTTTCTCCATAAGAAGCTTTTAACTTCCTTTTCTCGCACTTGTTTGAACGCTTCTTCCTCTACCCATTTTGTAAAATAGTCAGTTAGTATGAGCAAAAACTGTACATATCCTTTAGCTGTGGGAAGAGGTCCCACTATGTCCATACCCCATTTCATGAAAGGCCATGGGGATATTATTGGATGAAATAATTCCGTTGTTCGATGCATGTTATTGGCAAACCTTTGGCACCTATCACATTTGGATACGAAGTTCTCAGCTTCTTCTTCCATCTTAGGCAAATAGTATCCGGCTCTGATTAGGGTTTTCACTAAGGATCTCGCCCCTGAGTGATTTCCACAGTGTCCTTCGTGGAATTATTTCATCATAACTTCCGTTTGGTTAGGTATGTGGCATTTAGCTAGAGGTCTTTCGAACATCTTGCGATAAAGCGAGTTGCGAATAAGGAAGTACCGTGCAACTTTGCGGCGAAGTGCTTGAGCTTCTTTCCTGTCTTCAGGTACGGTGCCATTCGTTTCTCCAGTCCCAGGTTAAGTTGTTGAAAGTTACCTCATTCATGTCCTGGTCTATTATTGAATGAAATAGTTGAACGACAATTGCATTGTCTTTGTTCATTACTTTCGTGACTGCTGCGAGGTTAGCTAGTGCATCTGCTTCTGCATTTTCCTCTCTAGGTATTTGCATTACCTTCCATGTTTTGAATTGTCTCACGAGCTCTCGTGCTTTTTCAAGATACTGTTGCATTCTAGTCTCTCGAGCGATGTAAGTCCCCTGTATCCGATTTACTACCAGTAGGGAGTCGCTGTTGATCACAATTTGCTCGATTGAGAGCTCTCGTGCGAGTTCAAGCACTGCAATAACAGCTTCGTACTTTGTTTCATTGTTAGTTATAGGATAACACTTGATAGCTTGTCGTGTCTTTTCACCCGTGGGTGATATTAAGACTATGCCTAAGCCGTCACCTTTTATGTTTGAGAAGACATCGGTGAATAGGATCCATAGGTCCGGATTATCACCGTTAAAAATTTGTAACTCATTTTCCACTTCAGGGACAAATCTATTACTAAAATCAGCAACAAAATCAGCTAGTATTTGAGACTTAATTGCAGTCCTAGGCTGATAGATTATTTCATGCTCACTTAATTCTATGGCCCACTTGGCAGATCTTCCTGACAATTCATGTTTATGCAGAATATTTCATAAAGGATATGAAGTCACAACGGTGATTGAGTGGCACTGAAAATATGGTCGTAATTTTCTAGATGCCATTATTAAAGCTAAGGCTAACTTTTCCAGATGTGGATATATAGTCTCAGCATCTAGCATAGTTTTACTTACATAATAGAAAGGTGATTGCTTACCTTTTTCTTCTCTCACCAGTACTGCACTTACATCAATTTCTGAAACATCCAGGTAGATGTACAATCTTTCCCCTTCTTTTGGCTTTGAAAGCAGCGGTGGTTTCAATACATAAATCTTTAGATTCTTGAGGGCTTGCTGATATTCTTCTGTCCATTCGAACTGATTCTGCTTTTTGAGAACTGAGAAGAATTTAAAACGTTTTTCGAAAGACTTAGAAATAAATCTTCCCAAAGCTCTATTCTCCCTGTTAGCCTTTGAACTTCCTTTTTTTTAATTAAAATATCATGTATTTCTTCTATATCTTTAATTTGAGCGGAATTTACCTCTGTTCCTCTGTTCGATACAAGGAAACCCAAAAGTTTACCTGATTGCACTCCAAACGCGCATTTTTCTTGATTTAGCTTCATATTATACCTGCGTAAAATATCAAAGGTAGGAGAGAGATGCTGGAAATGTTCTTTTTCCTGTGTTGATTTTACCAAAATATCAGCAATATAGACTTCCATCGTCTTTCTAAGATGTTGTTGGAACATTTTAGTCACTAACCTTTGATAGGTATTCCAGCATTTTTCAAGCCAAAAGGCATAACTTTATAAAAGTAAGTCCCCCTGTTTGTAATGAAGGAAGTTTTTTCCTCATCTGAGTGATCCATTTTAATCTGATTATAACCACAATATGCATCTAAGAAGCTTAATAATTCATGACCTGCTGTGGCATCAATCATTTGATCTATATGTGTCAATGGGAATGAATATTTGGGGCATGCTTTATTTAAGTCAGCATAATGTACGCACACTCTCCATTTGCCATTATTTTTAGGTACTACCATGGTGTTTGCTATCCAATTAGGGTACGTTACCTATCGTGTCGAACCAATCTTCAAGGGTTTCTGTACCTCTTCGCTGATCACTTGGTTCTTGAATGGTCCTTGCTTTCTTTTCTTCTGCTTAATAGGTACGAAGGATAGATCTTCATTTAGTTTATGAGTCATCACTTCTGGTGGGATGCCTGTCATATCTGAGTGGGTCCACGCAAAGCAGTCTACGTTAGCCTTTAAATAATTAATTAACTTACCTCTTCGACCGGGGCCCAGCCTCGTGCCTATATACACTTTCTATTTAGACTTTTGTTCAGACAATGGAACAACTTCGAGCTCTTCCATAGGTTTTTTGATGTGCTCATCTTCCTCCGGTTCATGAATGACGTCCGGCCTAGAATCTGCATCCATGTGGTCTAATGCACCTTCCGTGGTAACTTGATTCACATTCTCGTAAGTATTTTCTTTCGTACCTGTTTCAACAATAATACCTTCCGTACCTATTTGGGTAGTAATTTCTTCCATGCCTGTTTGGGCGGTGTTACCCGTTTGGGAGATTCCCTTATCTCGTGATTCTTCCACCTCTATTTTCTTATTGTAGTGTACCACGGAGTTTATATTTCTTGCGGTTTGCTGATCGCCTCTAATTTTCTGAATCCCCCATTCATAGGGGAATTTAATTACCTGATCCAAGGTGGAATGTATTGCTTTCATGTCATGGATCCATGGACTTCCCATGATTACGTTATAAGCCATGTCAGTATCGATGACTTGGAACTTGGTACTTTTGAGCACCCCCTCAGCATAAGTGTTAAGCTCAATTTCTCCTTTTGTTATAACCGTAGAGTTATCAAACCTTGATATGGCTCGTGCCCTTGGGATTACTTGATTCCCCAATAGCATTTCTTCCACGACTCTTAGAAAAATGATATTGACTTAATTGCCTGGATCAATCAACACTTGTTTTACGTTAGTCATGAATAAGTAAAGATATTACCAGAGCATCATTGTGAGGAAGCATTAATCCGTCAATATCTGCATCATCGAAGGTTATATCGTCCTCTTCCAGATTTTCACGAACCTGTTTTCCATGTGTAATTGTAAATTTTGTGGTTGTTTTGCAGACCACTCTATTTAATTCTTCACCTTCATGTATCACGTTGACGGTTCATTTTGGAGAAGGAGGCTTTAGGGGCTCCTGCATGTTCCTCATATATGCCTGTTTACCTTTATCACTAAACAATTATGTTAAATAGCCCTGTTTCAATAAATTTTCTACTTCACCTTGTAAAAATCTGCAATCCGCAGTTTTGTGCCCATGATTGTTATGGAATTCACACCAGTGATCTGGGTTCCTTCTATTTGGAATTGACCGCATCTCTTTGATCCACTTAACCTTGTCTCCCATGTTCCTCAATATTGAGACAAGTTCAGTAGTACTTACATTAAAGGTATGATCCCCCATTCGAGTATTAGCTCTAGGTCGTTTATCTCGATCTTTTCTGGACTAGATGAGGATGAGACGACGTCTCTTCCTTGTGGTCTATATATGACCTAGTGTTTTCGAACCTGGGACGAATATCACGTCCCGAGGGCTAAGTAAGGATCGTACCTGTTTTTACATGATCTTCTGTCTAATTCTGGACATCTAGATCTTGAATGATCTTCATCTCTCGAACAAGCAATGATATCTTCTTCAATTCTTAGTTTAGTACTATACCTGTTATATACATCGTTCCATGTTGTAGCGAGGAATTCTCTTAGACTTTCCTTAAGTCGTCTCGTTGCTTCTGAGCTGTTATCATTTAGGTTTCTTGCAAATGCCATGGCTGCCCAATTATCAGGCACCCTGGATAACTGCATTCTTCCACGTTGAAACCTATCTACAAACTCACGAAGTAGTTCCGTGTCTCCTTGTTTTATTTTGAATATGTCTTCAATTATTTTCTCAACTTTTTGTGCACCAGAGTGGCTTTTATAAATGAATCTGCAAGCTCAGCAAAAGAGTCAATAGAATTTTCAGGGAGAAGATAATACCAGGTCAGGGCTCCTTTGGTAAGTGTTTCCCCTAATTTTTTGACAAGGACTGATTCAATCTCTTGTTTTGTTAAGTCGTTGCCTTTCGCTCCAGTAGTGAAAGCAGTCACATGATCACGTGGGTCAGTTGTTTCATCATATTTGGGAATGTCAGGCATTTTAAACTTCTTGGGTATAGGCAAATGTGCCATACTTGGCTTCTAAGGTTGTTGAGAATACCTATCAACATCAATGCCTTTGATAATAGGCGGTACTCCAGGAATTTTTTCGATGCAATCGTTCTGCTCCTTCATCTGTTTCTGCATGGTTAGCAGTAAACTTTGTAATTCAGAGTTATTAGATGTACCTGGTCTCGCTTCGAGAGATTCATTAGGAGTATCTCCTCTTCCTGAGTTTGCCAACCCAGATTGAGGATTTTCCATGGTGATGGTATTATTGGGGGGTGGAATCGGTGGTGTAGGTAACGCTGCCGGTAATCCCTTCGCAAATTCTTGCAAAGCTTGGCTCACATACTCTGCAATCATTTGCTTTACATGATCTTGTTCTACCGTTTGATCATGATCGCCATTACTGTTATTGGATCTTTCTAGGGATTGTGCCCTTTAACCACATGGGGTTCTTGAAGGCAATGGAACTGGGGTTCCATTCCTTTGCTGGTTGTTGTCGTGAAGTTCGACATAGTTAAGAAGATATCACTTGAAAAGAAAACAAAGATTATCAGATTCCCAGTAACAGAACCAATTTGTTTAACCAAATAATTAGATCCTTTGACTAAAACGATTTCTAGGATGAACACGGGTTACTGATAATCAAGGAAATAGAGAAAAATGAATAATAGACAATATTGCAGAAATATAGAAAGCAAGGTAGATTGTATTCGAGAATCAGATGCCTTTACAAGCTGTATTCCCCTCCCTTATATAGGAGATTCCTTGATATAACGTACAACTCTTTCTATGGTTGCCCATTAATGACTATGATATTAATGAGGCGTTATAAAGGATAACGGTAATTGGGGTACGGTTACATAACGTACGAGTAATCAATTGTGGGTTCTTGAATCTGCCCGTAGCTCTGTCCGGATTCATTCTGACCGTGTCTCTTCCCTGTTTTGATCAGGTTGAGTTTCCCGTGGCTGATAAGCTCGAGGGTTTATTGAATCGTGCCTCTTTGTTCCGTACCTCTTCAAAGAATCACATCCAGCTGTCGCGTTCTCCTGTGCCCATATAACTGGCTGAGTTGTCAAAAGTTGGCTTACGTGTGAAACTCTTTTTTACTAATACAACACCACCGAGGACGTTCGACCCGATCCAGTATAAATGTAAATTATGCACTGTCGAGAGTCAAACGACGCGAACCATAGATGCATCTATTACCCAGCTCGCGAATCATCAATGCGATGCGATCAAACATAAATTTAAAGAAATACCCTGCTCGCGAATCATTCATGCAACGCGGTTCAACATAAATTTAAAAGAAACACCCCTGCTCGTGAATCATACATGCGACGCGGTAAAATATAGTTTAAGAGAATTACCCCTGCTCGCGAATCATACATATGACGTGGTAAAATATAGTTTAAAAAAATTACCTCCGCTCGCGAATCATACATGTGACGCGGTAAAAATATAGATTTCTCAAGTTATTAAAGCACTCTTCCATTCTTTTCAAAATATGAAATTCAATGAAAACTTTCAAGATCCCCATTTTTATAACAATTTCGACTCCTATCAATCCCACTTCTTCTCAAGGCAAACAATAAACATATAACAATAATAATATCAAGAAGGCATGTTGTAAGCGTAAAATTACCCGGACATAAGCATAACTAGTAGCTACGTATGGCCTCTCGTCACCTCGTGTGCACGTATCCCCCACAAATAGAATCACATAATAATTTAGTTCACCTATGGGGTTAATTCCCTCTTACAAGGTTAGAAATGAGACTTACCTCACTCCGAAGTTCCATAGCCGGTTTCCAAGCCTTTCCAACAACTCTAACAGCCGCCCAACGCTCCAAAACTAGTAAATAAATGTGCAAACCCATAAAAATATACTATGATACTCACGGCAATTCAATTAAAACAATTTCCCAACTCCGCTCGAAAAGTTGATAAAATCACCCTCAGGCCCACATGCCTAGATTCCAAAAATATTCGAAGATAAACCTTACCCATGACTTCACGAACTCGAATATATAATTTATTCCAAATCCCATGTCCAATTTCGTGGTCAAAATCCAAATATACCAATTTCTAGGTGTTCTACCAAAACCCCAAGTTTTCACTAATTTTCCATGAATTTATATATATATATATATAATCCAAGTATTTAACTTGCAATATGTGGGAATCACTTACCTTGACATTGATGATGAAGATGGACCTCCAAAATCGCTCCTAGGTCGGCTCCCATGGAGAAAATGAGATGAGATGAGCCAAACCCATTTTTGCAAACTTATACACTACCCAGGCGATCCTTCATCGCGTTCGCGATGAACAAATTTCTCAAAAGTCATTTCCAAACTCTTCTAAGATAGCCTCTAGTATAATAGCCATAACATTTAGTACAAAACTCCAAATGACAAATGTTTTGGTCTTTTGAAATCTAGAAACCAAGGTCTAAAACTTTCATGTTTTAGTCATCTCCCAATTCCTTATAGATTTTGAGATATAATATGTCAAAGTCAGCCATGTGCAACACAAATATCTTCTTCATCTTCATGAACAGCCTGTAGTCTACCATTTATATATCTTTGTAGACAAATTCAAATGCAAAATGGTTTACTTTTATGGAAACTAGACATAAAGGGTTACAACTTTTGTTTTTAGATCATCTCTAAATTACTTATAGATTGTGAGATATGAGCCTCGAAGTCAGACCTTCGTAATAGATATTTTCTTCTTCGCAAAAGCGAGAGTCTGTTAGCAAACGGAAGAACAAAATTCCTGAAGCCAAATCCTTCTTCGCGAACGCAAAAGGATCCTCGCGAACGCGAAGAACAAAACCAGACAACAGAATCAGCTATTATAAAATAGCCCGAAATGATGCGAGACCACCCCGAAACACACCCGAGGCCCACGGGGCCCCGTCTAATCATACAAATCAGTCCCATAACACAACACGGACCTGCTCGAGGCCGCAAATCACATCAAACAACACCGAAATCATGAATTGCACCCCAATTCAAGCTTAATGAACTTTAGAATTTTGAACTTCTACATTCGATGCCGAAACGTATCAAATCACGTCCGATTGACTTCAAATTTTGCACACAAGTCATATTCGACGTTACGGACCTACTCTAACTTCCGGAATCGGAATCCGACCCCGATATCAAAAAGTCCACTTTCAGTTAAACTTCTTAAGACCTTCAAATTTCGTCAAGTGACTCCAAAATGACCTACGGACCTCCAAATCCACTTCTGGACGCGCTCCCTATACCAGAATCACCATACAGAGTTATTCCCAGACTCGGAATCCGAAAGAGACATCAATAACAGTGAAATGCACTTCAACCCAAATTTATAAAATTCTTTCAAAATTCCAATCTTCTACCATATGTGCCGAAATGCTCCTAGACTATCCAAAACCCGATCCGGACATACGCCCAACTCCAAAATCATCATACGAACCTACTTGAACCTTCAAATCCTGATTTCGAGGTCGTTTACTCAAAATCAACCCTTAATCAGATTCTTCCAACTTAAAGTTTCCGCAATGAGAATTCTCTTTCCAAATCCTCTCCGAACTTCCCGAATTAAAACCCCGATCACGCGTGCAAGTCATAATACCTTAAGTGAGGCTACTCGTGGCCTCAACCCGCCGAACAAAGCACTAGAGCGCAAAATGATTGGTCGGGTCGTTACATTTTCTCTCAATTAAATATACGTCCGTCCTCGAACATGCTAGGAACTGCTCTGGAGTTATCCAAAATCATTGTTTAACACCTCGTGCACTTGCCTATGCTCCCACAATCAAGTTGAGTATATCAGCTCAAGAAAACCTTCCATTCCTCCTCTTATTTAGTCAAATAAGCCTTAGATCCAAATTCCAGCACCGAAAATCCTGTACCAGTTCTGTTCCAGCATACAACCACCATACCTATCACCACACAGTGTACTAATACATGATTGTATACCTACTCTGAATCCACACCATGCACTGCATAATTCACCTAACATTAACAACACCCTCTGGCAGTAATAGCCACAATTCCAAGAATCTGATGCCCATAACACACTCCATGACACATATAAGTCTTGTTCCAACTCTTGCAATAATGCCACGGTAGAAAATATGTGTAGAAATCCATAGCCAACTGCCGAGTCAACAAATCATAGAGTCTCTCCTCCTCTTAAGAACCGCTACCTCATTATAAACCAAATAACGATATTTCCTCTCAAATTTAATGCATATAAATCTTATCGCACTTATCCCAAGTCCAATAATCTCGTCTCACCTAGTACAAGTTGCTCAAGCAATAAGACAATGCCAAAATTCTCATATAATGCCACAATGTGCCAACAAGCTACAAACTCGAATGTGATACATAAGGGAACGAACCTTGGAAAGAACTACTCAACTCACATAGCTAATTAGACAATCGTAAGGATACTATGAACCTTCCTCATAAATTGAGAAACAAAACACACAAGATTAGGTACAGGGAGCTGCACTCAACATCACATTGTTGCAGTGTGCAACCCGATCCAACCATGATACTATTGCAGCGTTCAACCCGATCTAACTATGATACCAGTGGTGACGTGACACCCTATCCAAGAAATATACCCATGGCAGCGTTCCACTTGATCCAAGAAATATACCCAAATATCGACCATAAGCACGCGAAGTGCAATATACAAATTCTGGGGAGACGAATATAGCCATGCTACAAAACTCAAGCACAGCTATGGTGCAATAAATGACATGCATCTCGAGAGCCATCCTGCTCTCACAACACCACAAACCGCACAATAGAGTACTGTATAAAGTAGCTTACGACGAAGATAACATCCAACGCCTGAATACTCCTCCATAAGGAATGTTATGTTGAACGAACATACCCAGGCTGGTGTACAGTACACATCCACGTTTGGACCCACCAACGGACCTCAAACTGATTCTGATCATACCATGCTTGGGAAAATACCTTCTCAAGGAGCCACAATGACCTTTTTACCATGACACATAAGAACAACCGTCGAATCCAGAACAAACTTCCACAATTCACAACCAACTGAATAAAGCGCCTTCGAGGCCTAGACTCTCACATTAGCGATAGTACCAAATCTCCATACTTGGTTTCAATATTTAATCAATCAAGTGACTACATGTCACACTTATACAATTTTCCTGTGGGATACACTCCCACGACCCTCCGTACCGGGTAATAAGTCTCACCTCCATACCACCAGCCACACTAATGTTGTAAAGGAAATCAAGAAGTCGCAAATCAGTACAAAAAGCTCCTTACACAGAACACCGATCTCAGTTGACGCTAAAGACAATACCAGCTTACTCTAAACATCTGAATCCTTTCCTGCTCATCCGAGCTCGTGACATTCTTGCTTACGCTAAACCGCAACTTTGATCCTCCATTTAAAATTCCGATGTTTTTCACTGCACCTAATACACCAATGCGTGAGAATACAAGAATTCCATCATAACTCCCGAACTACTAGAGGATAATTAATTCATCATATAGAAACCTTTTACTTAGCTCATCCAACAAGAACCATTGCAACGCGCAACCGAATTCACATAACACAGAAAATACAATCCCCAAGTAATGGTCTAGATCTCTATAACTCCTTCTAGCAATCACTTTCGTACCGCCACAATTTGCATGCATAATTTAACACGCTGAAGGAACTGATCATTGCCAACATCATACCACTTCAACCGTTGCTAAACGAACCAATTGCTTAAAATTTACTCTAGATTTCCCTTAGAAATAACAAAGGCTTCATTGACAATATAACGAACTCAACCCGCACTCAGCCTGAGTGACCCTATTTCATGAGACCACATTGTCTCAAACCCACGAACCATGTCATACCCTCCTTAAGCGACTCTCACATCTTCAACTAGTACACTCATTTTGATAAATTCCCCCCATAGACACGATGTCACATTTCCCCCATTCCTCCAATGTTGCACCGCAAATCGCACATAATATCGAACACTCCAAACCCCTTTCATAACTCACTGCAAAAGATAGATATTTAATCACACTACCGGCTTGAAATCCTTAAGCACCGCACTTGAATTTTAAATCCGCTAGGACCGTTGGTGAGAGCCAGCCACTCTGACTAGGTCCCGAATATAACCAAACTCCAAGGCCTTCTAGCACATGAACACCCTCTCAAAGAAGCAACTGGCTGAATTCCATTCCTTGTACATCACATCCACACGAATCATAGATTTTGAGCCTTCCCAAAGACTGAACATGAATCTATTAGGCCAATTATACCACACTTTCCTTAGTCCTTTGCTCAGATTATCACTGACGTTTTCTTTCCTTAATCGTAATAACCGACCAATGCATCGATAACCAAAAACTGCACAAGTAGACAACCACGCAATCCAATCATAGATGGCAGGGCTATCCCACTTATCTTGAAGCTACAATTATATAACCCTGGGACCCACAAAGATTCCTTATTCCCCATTGAAATCAGCCTAAAGTCCAACAATGCATTTCATACTCGAAGTCATGTTGCATCTAAATAAAATACGTGGACCTAGCCGCTGTCCACCATGAATTCCTAAGTGGCTCCAAACTTTCCTCAAGGCGTGTGGCCATCCTACCACAGAACCCATGTGATACTCAGGCACTCTCCCACTTTGGTTAAACCCTCTCCTTTAAGCAACTCCTCAAATTTTGTTGTTCATACTTGACCTTCTAGCAATTCAACCACAACAAAAATACCTCCCGCATGTCCTTCTCGTCCTTCGATGCCTAATTGTTGCCCCAATTCCAAATCTATCTCTGTAGGACTTGAAGCGTTAGATCGCTATCGACTTTAAACCCCTATGAAGATCATCTTCCTCGAGCCGTAAACATTAGAAATACCCATTTAAATCCCGAAATTGCTGCACTCCACTATTTCTGACAACCGCGCATCTCACACTACTCTGCCCCGAAGGCAAATTGATGATAACCATGAAATTGGAGAACCTTAACACGTTCAAAAAGGATGATGACACAACATCACAATGGAGAACTCTACCACGCTCGAAATACCAAGCCTTGTTACTCTATCAACCCAAGCCTTAACATTCCTAGTCCGGTTGCCTTTCCTCTGCCGGAAATAAAATACAAAATCTCTTAATCATACACTGAGTAACACCTCCCTTCAGGTCA
The DNA here is from genome assembly GCA_005239525.1 of Nicotiana knightiana. Taxonomy (NCBI): domain Eukaryota; kingdom Viridiplantae; phylum Streptophyta; class Magnoliopsida; order Solanales; family Solanaceae; genus Nicotiana; species Nicotiana knightiana. Next base: position 82,935 of record ML385824.1, on the reverse strand, counting down.
CTCACTGCCCCGACGCCTGGAAAAGCATCCTACTATTCTATAACCACTGTGTGATAGCAGCGCACGAATCACTATAACAACCAGGGCCAAATCTCAAAACCTTAGGTAATACTGATACTGAGCCGAAACGACAGAACAACCTTCCGCAAGGCGACGACAATAGCCCCAATCAAATAGGGAGAAACATCTTGCACCACATCTGTAGTACCATTACAATTCCTCAAATTCCTGATTTATAACAAGTGCTTCATGCCGTGTAAGATTGAATTGGAAGGAACTGAAGGCATAGGACTCACAGGAATCAAATCGCACGATGAGGAATTAATAAGGGAAGTGCTCCTAACAACCATGTAGCCTCTCGAAGATAAGTACAGACGTCTCCATACCGATCTGCAAGACTCTACTAGAATTGCTCATGAGTCGTGATACCTAAGTGAACCTAGTTCTCTGATACCATGTTGTCACGACCCAAAATCTATTAAAGGTCGTGATGGCGCCAGACACCACTGTCAGGCAAGCCAACACTAAATAGTAAATTTACGTCGCATTTTAGTACTGTTGAAAACATAAATTTCCTTCAATTTAACTAGTAACAGACGAACTTTAAAGAATAATATTAACATTTTCAAATTTCAATACTAAACATCCCATAATCATTCCGGAACCCGGTGTCACAAGTGCATAATGTTTTTCTAGGAAGTAAATTAAAATACAACAATTATCCGAAATATAAATTTGGACAGAAAAGAAGATACAAGTACTCCGAAGGAGACTCTCCCGGCTGCAATCGTATCATAAAATGCAGCTCACCTAAGTCGTCGTATCAACCATGTCACTGCGCCTACAAGGCCACTATCCATACATATATTTGTACATCAAAATGTACAACAAGTGTAGTATGAGTACGAAAACAACGCGTACCCAGTAAGTATCCTGCTTAATCTCGAAGAAGCAGTAACGAGGGGTCGACTTCGACACTTACTAAGAGCCAATAATATGATAATATAAAATTCTAATTAAGCATGATATACAATAATAAGATTCAGAACAAGAAATAATGTAACACGTCTTCACCATATTTAAGAGCTTAAACCACTTCCTCCCTTTAAAACACATAATCACACAAATAATGAATTTATTCTAACTATGAAAGGGACTTCGAGTCCTATTATCACAGAAACAAATACCACCGAGGACATTCGACATGATCCAACATAAATGTAAATTGTGCACTGCCGAGGGTCGAATGGTGCGAACCATAGATGCATCTATTACCCCTCACGAATCATCCATGCGACGCGGTCAAACATAAATTTAAAGAAATTCCCCGCTCGCGAATCATTCATGCAACGAGGTTAAACATAAATTTAAAAGAATAACCCCCGCTCGTGAATCATACATGCGACGCGATAAAATATAGATTAAAAGAATTACCCCCGCTCGCGAATCATACATGCGGCGCGGTAAAAATATAGATTTCTCAAGTTATTAAAGCATTCTTCCATTCTTTTCAAAATATGAAACTCAATGAAACCTTTCAATATCCCATTTTTATAACAATTTTCACTCCTATCAAAAGTATTTAATAAGCATACTCGATCCCGCTGCTTCTCAAGGAAAACAATAAAAATAAATCAATAATAATATCAACAAGGCATGATGTAAGCGTAAAACTACCCGGACATAGTCATAGTTAGTAGCTACTCGGGCTCTCGTCACCTCGTGCGCACATAGCCCCCAGAAATAGAAGCACATAATAATTTAGTTCACCTATGGGGTTAATTCCCTCTTACAAGGTTAGAAAGGAGACTTACCTCGCTCTGAATGTCCATAGCCGGCTTCCAAGCCTTTCCAACAACTCTAACTGATGCCCAACGCTCCAAAACTAGTAAATAAATGTGCAAACCCATAAAAATATACTCTAATACTCACGACAACTCAATTTAAACAATTTTCCAACTCCGCTCGAAAAGTCAATAAAATCACCCTCAGGGCCACGGGCCCGGATTCCAAAAATTTTTGAAAATAAACTTTACCCATAATCTCACGAACTCAAATATATAATTTATTCCAAATCCCATGTCCAATTTTGTGGTCAAAATCCAAAAATACAAATTTCTAGGTTTTCTACCAAAACTCCAAGTTTTCACTAATTTTCCTTGAATGTCCATGTTAATATATATATATATATATATGTATTTATGGGAATCACTTACCTTGACATGGATGATGAAGATGGAGCTCCAAAATCGCTCTTCGGTCAGCTTCCAAGGAGGAAATAAGATTAAATAAGCCAAATCCATTTCTGCAAACTTATACACTGCCAAGGCAATCCTTCATCGCGTTCGTGATAAACAAATTTTTCAAAAGTCATTTTCAAACTCATCTCAGATAGCCTCTAGTATAATGGCCATAACATTTTATAAAACACTCCAAATGATAAATGGTTTGATGTTTTGAAACATAGACACCAAGATCTAAAACTTTTATGTTTTAGTCATCTCCCACTTTCTTATAGATTTTGAGATATAAGCTGTCACAAATAGCCTTGTACAACACAAATGTCTTCTTCATCTTCCAGAACAACCTGTAGTCTACCAATTATAAATCTTTGTAAACAAATCCAACTGTAAAATGGTTTGTTTTTCTGAAAACTACACACACAGGTCTACAACTTTTGTTTTTGGATCATCTCCAAATTCCCTATAGATTGCGAGATATGAGCCTCCGAAAGACCTGCGTAACCGAGATTTTCTTCTTCGCGAATGCGAGAGTCTGTTCGCGAACGGGAAGAACATAATCCCTGAAACCAAATCCTTCTTCACAAACGCGAGTGGATCCTCGCGAACGCGACGAAAAACACCAGACACCAGCATCAGCTATTGCAAAACAACACGAAATGATCTGAAACCACCCCGAAACACACCCGAGGCCCCAGAGCCCCGTCTAATCATACAAATCAGTCCCATAACACAACACGGACCTGATCGAGACCTCAAATCACATCAAAAAACATCAAAATCATGAATCGCACCCCAATTCAAGCTTAATGAGCTTTAGAATTTTGAACTTCTACATTTAATGGCGAAACCTATCAAATCACGTTTGATTGACTTCAAATTTTGCACACAAGTCATATTCGACGTTACGGACCTACTCTAACTTCCGGAATCGAAATCCGACCCCGATATTAAAGAGTCCACTTCCAGTCAAACTTCTTAAGACCTTCAAATTATAACTAGCCAAATGACTCCAAAATGACCTACGGACCTCCAAATTCACTTCCGGACGCGCTCCCAATACCAAAATAACCATACGGAGCTATTCCCAGACTCGAAATCCCAAACGGATATCGATAACGTTGAAATGCACTTCATCCCAAATTTATGAAATTATTTCAAAATTCAAATTTTCACCATAGGTGCCGAAACGCTCCCGTTCGGGTCGTTACATGACAAAACTCATAAAATCCGACAACCTATTCAATTATGAGTCCAACCATACTAGTTTCCTTCAAATTCAACTCCGAATCGATGTTCAAAACTCAACAATTCACTTTATAAAATTCTAGGCAAAACCCCAAATTTCTCTTTGAAATCATCAATCAAATGCTAAAACTGAAGATTAATTCATGAAATATAACAAAAATCAAGTATAGAAAACTTACCCCAATCCATATGGTGAAAATCTCCTCCAAAAATTGTCCTAATCCGAGCTCCCCAACTCAAAATATGACCAAATGAATAAGCATTTGATATTAAGTATTTTTGCGCAGCTGTTCTGCCTCGTTTTGCATGCCAAACGATCGTAAAACTTACTTTTGATGCCTCCAATGGATTCCTTGTGAAATTTCAGTCAAGATAGGCTTTTTGAATCACTCCATTTGACCTTATAATGAAGGAGATATGTTGGTTTCAATATTTGGAAATAATGCAGATTTTGAAATACGAAGTCAGTGGTAATTTCGTAATCAATCTGAAAAATCTAGCAAGCCAATTCTTAGTAAAATGACCATAAAATCCTCATACGATGTCCAAATTCGACGATTCCTTTTGCTACAGATTCGTAATTACGATACGGATCTAAGGTTTCAACCAAAAGAGAAATTGCAGCTCATTCGTTCAATGTAATACCATTTATGCTTGAAGAAACGATGTCGAAACATAAGAAAAACGAGCGCCACAAAACCCAATTCTATCCAAAACTCACCCGAGACCCTCGAGACCCCGTACGAACATACCAACAAGTCCCATAACATATCACGGACTTACTTGAGGCCTCAAATCACGCATAACTACATCGAAATAATGAAACACACCTCAAATCAAACTTAAAGAACTTTCGAACTTTCGACTTCCAAAAACTCGCGCCGAAACATATCAAATCAACTCGGAATGAACTCAAATTTGCACACAAGTCCTAATACATCATACGGAGCTACTCGTTCCCCCAAACTACCGAGCAAACTGCAAATGCTCCAAACGATCGTTCAGGTCGTTACATTCTCCTCCACTTAAATATAAGTTCGTCCTCGAACGTGCCAAGAGTTGTTCCCAAGACCATCAAACCGCCGTATAACTTTACCATGCACATATTCGGGGATGATCCCACGTCACCCTATTTTAAGTAGGCCCGACCACACCATACCACACAATTGAATATCATTACTCCATCCTTCGTGTGTAACACAGTATCCAATTTCCAACATCCGAAAATACTAAAAGACCTGAACTTTGCATATACACAATGTATAAGTCTGAAAAAGTTGTATCAAGCCATAATCATGACCCACGACACAATCACAGGATATACCACACAACTCAAATACTCACAACGATAACTTTCGGTAGCAATAGTTGCTCGATAACCAACTCGACACCGGTAACTAACCTCATATCAACTAAAATCTTGTTCTGAACCTTTGTACACTGCCAATGATGAAAGAAATACACATAAACTCGTAACCACTTATCAGACCAACAAGTCATGGAACTCTCCCTCATTCAACAAGAACTATAGCCGATTTCTAAGCCAACTTCCGATATTATCCTTCCAACTATGCTGTAATCAATTATGATAGTATCCATTGTAGGTCCAATGACCTCATCTCATCCAACACAATCATTCTAGTGACATGCCACATCAACACAATCTAAAGCCACAACCCGTGCAATCCGTGCACCAATAAGCAATAATCCAAATGTACTCAAGTCATGAAAAAATGACTCAAACGAGAGAACTGTCCTCCAAGCTTAACAAGTACTGCCACAACAAAATACTGTAAATCCATCACACCCCGTAAGACCATCATACGAACCTAACACAATGGTTCGTATCTCAACATAATTTTGCTGCAATGTGTGCCCCATCAAACACTGATCCATGGAATATACCTCAAGCCACCCTGCTCAAAATCAATAACCACACGCAAATCGACATCAAGTACTCAAAGTGCATTACCGTGATCACGAAGAGGCAAATGACACTGTGTCATACAAATCCTGAAAGAACATAACCAATACGCCATCAATCATGCAATACTCAAATACTCATCTCGCTCAAATTCCGTTATAAGGCCCCAATAGAACCGCACCATGTGTGCTTATAACCCACAATTCACAACTCCTCGTAGCATAGAAGAGAAACCCACAAATCATTTCAGAACACGAATAATCTCAACAACAACCGAATGACACATCCCTCATTAATAGCAGTATGGAGCCAACCAATCCGACTCGGTGTAGAATACACGTCGTAATTGGGCCTACCAATGGACCCCAAATCAGCTTTAGTCACCCACAAATAGATAAATAACCCCCTGATATTCCACAATGACTGATCATAACACATACTATCATCTGGCTAGCTTCGTCCACGACTTCACATTCCACAACCATGATACAATCTGCTCTTGAGAACTCCCGGTCTTCAAATCCATAAAAAACACATGAATCACCATATCTGATCCCATCTCCACCTCACGAACGTCTAACACATCTCTCATACACAATCATCCCACGAGGAATACTTCTATAATTCTTCCGTGCCACATAGAAAAATTTGAATATCAACAATCGATCAACCATGAGTGCCGCAATACCAATGAAGTATCCATAAATAAAAATACATTGCCCCTTCTAAAATGTGTACTTTCATCCGGCCATACCAAATAGTAATACCATTCACCTAGTCATCTGAAATCGTCCATGCTGCCTAAGAATACACTGTGACCTTGCTCATGCAAATCTCAATCCCACACAACACACCGCATATACCATGCCATCGTATGAAAAGTACGAAAATCTCATAATCCACTCCGAGTCACACTAAACTACATATTCGCAACATGTTCCACACATCGGTAGGAAATATACACCTCAGATCATGGTAGTAACTATTAAAAACTCTTCGAAACTCATTTGCACATAATCAAGCCATCAAAACTAAATCTCTCTATCTCAACCAAGCCACGCAGGCTGCCAAAACCTAAGAGCATTTCCACGAAGCACCTGTAGAAACCCACCACATCATAAGCACCCAAAGAACCGATTATATCTATTATTGTGCTGATCCAACCTATTAACAAGCTGTCCTAATTCTCCGAGTCCTTCCCGAATTTCCTTTCATTGATACTTCTCCTTGCCAGAACACTATGATCCTTAACCAAACGTGCCCCACGAACTCTAGCATGGAACCACACCGCCCTAAGGCTCATAAGCCGTTGAATTCCCTCTTAAGCACCCCAAAAGTACCACAACTAAGATACCCACTCTGAAGAGACCTTCCGTGAATCTAAAGCCGCTTTTTTCCCTTTTCCTGATACTGAAATGTAGAATCCATAATGATATAGAAATGCCACAAGTCTTGACACCGTCCAATATAAATCTCAGTTTCTAGCCAAATACACATCCTGAAGATTCTCAATTGTTACATATAAATCTTGAATCCATTAGAACCATTCTCGAGAGTCATACATTCTACTCAAATATCAATTAAACTGATCAAACAGACCGAACGACCAGTGCCCCATTTTTGCACCAACACCCTAAGAAGTAATCCACACTTCTAAGCAACCAAGTGAATTCCCTACCACATGCACACTACATACTTTACGGATGACAACTCAATCATTCAGTGTTTCCCATAAACCCACAAACATAATACAACCTGTATCTAGAAATTCCTTTACTCGAGTCCTCCTCGAACTCAACCTCTGCTAGTCATAACTAATTCACCAGTATATCTCAAACTGAAACCAATACAACACATAACCGTGCAATCAACTTATCCATAGCAGAATCCCCCACTTGGCTCCAAGCCATATATCAAAGCACACAATAACTCACAATGCTCATCCTCTGTTGCTGCAAAAATCTCGCACTGAACTTCAACTAAATTATTCATAAGTTCATGTAACACAAATCATCTAATATCTCAAATCATCTATAAGTCTCGCATTTATCCTCGTAATAGCCAAGCCAACTTCCACAAGAGATCCAAACTCAAATAGCTCTATATATAATTCAATGGTAAAAGAGAACTCGCTACAAAACAACATAGGGATCACTCAAACCTCAGGACACCCCGCTTGAGATAACCCACCAGCGTCGCCTCAAACTAACATCTCTTTATACCCTTCCACAATCATAACTATTATGCAATCACTTAATCTTCCTGAGTCTGAACTCATATCACGACATAAAAATCTACTTAACTCCTCAACTAAACAACATGTAAGGATCCTTCAACACACCAATAACTCGAGACTATACGCCAAATCAAGACGAAAATCAAGCACCATATTTACATCTCAATCAAACTCTTTTCGTCACATTCGAATGATCTAAACACTTTTCGCAGTCACATCATACTCGCAACATAGTCATCCAATCATAAATCCCACTAATAGGGACACCACCAGACATATAAGTCCCAAAAGCACGTGCTCACATAATCGAAATCTCCGTGCTCAAGCTACAGTCAAAATCCGTCTTCACGTACTCCAGACTAGCCCATCATCAGCACGCCAAAATCATATATCACACCTCAACCATGGAATCACAAGCCGTCGATGCACAGCTGATACCGAGCGCTAAAATGCGTGGAAGGAATTCAAATAGTTAGGCTTCAAGCTGAATCAATGTCACACGATAAGGAATGAAAGATGAGATGTATATCCTATATGTTCTGTAGCCTCTCGAAGATAGATATGGACGTCATCATACCAGATCTGCAAGACTCTACTAGACACTTACTCATGACTTGTAGAACCTATTAACCTAGAGCTCCGATTCCAATCTGTCACGATCCAAATTCTGCTAGTCGCAATGGAACCTAACCCAACCCGCTAGGTAAGCCAACTAATAACTGTCCAATTTCAATAATAGTGATAAGACAATCAAACAAAGGAATTTTCTGAATCTTAAACCTTTCCCAAGGACTGGTAGTACAAATCATGAGCTTCTAAGATAGAATTTACAAAGCTAATATGAAGTAAATACATCTTATGTTTGAAAAGTATATAAACATAGTTTTTATAAATCTAAGGCTACCATGAACAAGAGGCAGCTACAATAGGAACGCATGTACGTCTTCAAATCTGGCAACCATCGAGCACAACAACAACAATAGCCAACATCTGCACGCAATGTCCAGAAGTGTAGTATCAGTACAACCGACCCCATGTACCGGAGTAAGTAACAAACCTAACCTTAGGCTGAAAGCAGTGACGAACTGGAACATAGGTCGAGTCCGACACCAATAAAAAATAGTACTTCATAACAACGTAGAGCTTATAAATAAGAAAGTAACTCAGCGACAAAAGCGAGCTTTTTCACAATTTTCCGAAAATAGTCACATTTTTTATGAATATCAGTGAAAACTCAAATCCTTTACCAAAATCGTCGTAAAATATGAGATAATTTGAAAATCGTAAATTTTTCCAAAAATACTTTCAACAATAAATTAGATGTTTTGTTTTCTCAGATAGCAAGTGTGAAATACCTCTCTATGCCCATATATCAATGTGTGTAAAAATTCATGAATGAAGTGATTGTTTAACCAAAGAATTAGACCCTTTGACTAACGCTTATTTTTAAGATGAATACGGATTGCTGATAATAAAGGTAATGGAGAAAAATGAATAATAGAAAATATTGCAGAAATATAGAAAATCGAAGTTGATTGTATTCGAGAATCAGATGCTTTTACAAGTTGTATTCCCCTCCCTTATATAGGAGATTCTTATAATGTACGACTCTTGCTATGATTACTCATTAATGACTAATTATGCCATTAATGAGGCATTACAAAGTTGAGTTTCCCGTGGCTGATAAGTTTGTGGGTTTACTGAACCGTGCCTCTTTGTACCGTACCTCTTCAAAGAATAACATCCAGCTGTCGTGTTTTCCTGTGTCCACGTGACTGGCTGAGTTCTCAACAGTTGGCTTACGTGTGGAACTCTTTTTTACCAATACAGATAGTCTCCCACTTACCATATATTTAACGATTAATATTTGGTAAGTGGATATTCATTTATGGCGGGAATATTTTGCCGCCGCTTTTCCTTGAATCATTGTATCCATCTCTGCACCATAGGCATCATTTGTCACTTCCATTTAATGCTCATACCACGTGTCCTTTTCGGATTGGTTCTACATTTACTCGGAACCTTTTAGGGCTTTTTGCGGTTGTGCCAGTCTCGAAGTGACATCTTCAATTATGACTTTTCATCATTATTTTTCTTTTTATTCATTTTTTGATGATTGTCTTCAAGTATAAATACATGTTTTCTTTTCTTTGCTTCCACGAAACACTTTTCTAACTTTGTCTTTTGTAAAGAACTTTCTTCTTCGCCTTTGTAAACATGTCTTCTTCAAACCAACCTCAAAGAGTAATAAATCTTGAAAGTTTAACGCCATCTTATGCTACGACTAGGAGTCGGAGGGATGGAAGACTTAGAAGTCTAGGATCCACTTCTTCGAGGGGCTCCTCTTCTTCTCAGATAGTTCCTCCTCCTTCCACTAGATCTCCAATTTCTCCGAGATTTAGGGTTTCTCGTTCTTTGTCTAGAGGTAGAGGCGAACGACTTCGTGAGCCTGGAGTCGATGAAATTGTCCCTCCTGAGTTTATTTTTTCTAGGGATAGTCAAGTTCTTGTAGATCAATCTTCTTCTCTTGATAGTGTCGAAAGATATCCAACCCTTATAACTGAGGGTCATAGAATAACGTCTTACAAGACGGGATATTATTTTGTTTATATGTATCCTTTCACTTTAGGGTTTAGACCCCCCATTGACCTAGTTATTATTGAATTTTGCCGTTTTTTCAATATTGGTTTAGGACAAGTTTGCCCGCTTGTGTGGAGAGTTGTCGTATGTCTTAGGAGTTTGGATTCTTTAGCCTCGGTTCCTTTTACCATCGACCATCTTATTCACCTCTACTCTCCTACCTTATTTAGTGAAGGGGGTTTTACCTTATTCACCTCGGTTCCTTTGACCTTCCTCGTACCCACTGTTGGTTTAGTGGGTGAAGAAAATCTTCCCTTCCCTGAGAAGTGGAATCGCGCATGTGAGTATGATTTAGCTCACATTTACTTTTTCTTGTTTTGACTTGAGATGTTTTATTAACACCGTGTCTGTTTTTTCTTCTCTTAGCAATCATGAATACTGTTGAGAATGTCTCCGGTATTCGTGACTGGGTAGAAAAATTGTTGTCTATTGCTCCTTCAGAAGAAAGATCGTGGAAGTACCTCGCTGGGAGGTATGGTTGGCAAGTAAAGACCCACGGTAAGTGAAGCTCTTGTTCTTGCTTCTTTCCTTACTCGAGTCTCTTTTTTTGTCATTTAACTTTTTTCCCTTTTTAATAGGGTTCTATGCTCGTGGGTTTCTGCTTCATCTATCCCAAAGATGTCCTTGGCTCAAGCCCAGGAAATTATTGTTGGTTCATATTCCTCGAAGAGGAAGATTAGTGAGTCTCGTTTCGTAGAAGAAGAAGAAGAGGGTGCTTTAGTGCACAGGCCACGGATAAGGCGAATGATTTTAGATGATGAGCTTACAGCCTTAACCTTTCCTTCTGTCTCTGTGATTGAGCCCCCTGTCCTTGATGATGTTTCACATTCCCCTATTCATGAGGGTGTTGATCCTGCTCCTGACGATGTCCCTTTGGCTGTTGTCTTTCCTGTTTCTTTGAGAGAAGCTGTTTCGTCTGTTCCTTTAGCTATTTCAACTTATGTTGTTGCTTTGCATGTAACTTCTTCAACTCTTCAACTCTCTGTGCCTGCTTTTTTGCCCGCGGCTTGTCCAGATCCTCAACCTTCTATGCATGTTGCTGTTCTNAGAGACAAGAGAGTTGCAGGCCGATGTTGATAATTGGAGAGCACATTATGATAGCTTAAGGATTGACATGGATGCTTTAGAAGAGGAAATGAGTACCTTGAAGCGCCAAATGAGACTCATGACAGCAGAATTGGCAGTGGAGAGGGCTTCTTGTAGTCAGGATTATAAAGATAAGAGTGTTCTAGGGTGTTCGTTCGCGGAGAAGCTGTCCCGTGCCTCAGAGAAGATTAGAGACTTGAAGAACTTGTTGGGGCAGAAGGAGGAATACTCAGGCAAGCTCGTACAATCACTCACTCGTACTCAAGATGACCTTCGTAGGGATTTAGACAACGCTCAAACTTTAGAGCACTCGATTGTTCCATTAAGGGCCGCCCATGAACCTGCGGAAGCGGAGAAGGACGGATTGAGAGTTGAGCTTCAACTATGGGCAAAGGATTATGAGATTTGGAAGAGGTGGCTGCTGTCGATGTGAGCTGGGCGTATATGAATTCTCGCCTTGACACACTGATGGAAATGAATCAAGAGGGTTTTGACCTTAGTGCTGAAATAGCCAAAACTAAGGAAGCCATGGAGAAGGCTCAACAAGGTCATAACCTCTCTTCACCTGATGGTGAGATTCCAGCCGCTCATGCCTCTTCATCCCCAGTTGCTCCCGCTCCTTCTGCCACTGAAGTCAACCCATCTCTTGAAAAGATTTAGTTGGTTTATCCCTTTTTTTTTTTCTTTGTATCAATTGGTGGTTACCCCCAGTCCCATCGGGGGTAAATTTGGATTTCCTTTAAGTCCCCAAATGACAACTTAGGGGCACCACAATGTAAATATAAAAATCTTATACGGCTAAGTATAAGTTAATACTTAGTTTTAGCCGTTTTAATATATAAATGTTAGTTCGACTTTTGTTGAGTTTCTGTTTCACTCTTTAAGTCTTTTGCATGCTTTATTTTTCGAGGTTTTAGTTTTACCTTCGAGTTTTGCATGGGGAATGCTTTAGACTACTCGTACCTTTTTTGTAATAGGCACGGTGTCATATCAAATGTGTGCCTTTTTGTAGTAGGCATAGTTTATGGAAGAGGGCCCTTTATAATTGACATGAAGAAGACGTCTCAACTTCATGATAATGCAATAGAGTGATAGGAATTTTACACATGTTTAAGAATGTTTCCAAGGAAAGTTTTTTGTTTGAACTTCCATGACATTTTACATGTGTTTGGTTATCGTCTAAAACTCATGTTTGCAACTGTTTTTGTTTAACAGATTTGATATACTCTTGTATTTCGTAATTGTTTTTCATAGGTAACAGTTTTTTGATATTAATACAAGGAAACAACTATTTTTTACTAGTAAGAGTTTTTATAAAGATTGGGGTTTTTACCTGCAACTGTTTTGGAAACAATTTTCTAATAAGTACGAGGAAAATGTTTTCTTATTCATAACTATTTTTATTTGATAACAGTTTCTTGAACAAATACAAGGATTTAGATCTTTCATCCATAACTGTTTTATTCTAGAACAGTTTTTTGAATGAGTACATTGATGATGAACTTTTACCTCTAACTTTTTTTGTTACAACAACTTTGAATAAGTATAAAGATGTACATTTCTTTCTCGTGACTAATATTTTACCGTTTTTTTCTTTTTGCATTAGGCTTTTTATTTGGATGGCTCTTTTGATTTATTTCGATTCTGCTCGTGTCACTTGTCTCGTTGGGTAGATGGGTCTTCAGGATCGAGCTTTTGACTTTTTGATAGCCTTCTTTGCTCTTCTTAGCCTTCCATACTGTATAGTCCCCCAAGTGTTTGATCTTTGAAGAATGAAATCTCGAGCACTTGATTATTTCTTCCTTGTGGTCCTTTTCCTGAAAAGGAAAAACATTCCGGACTCGAAGGTATATAGTTTTTAAAATGATGACNTAACATTTTTAAATGTTCAAAATAAAATCGAATGTGTGATACCTGACGGTGGGTATTCATTTCTTTTAGAAGTAATACTTCTTTAGATGGATGGCGTTCCAGCTTGTTGGTAGAACTATGCCGTCCATAGCTTCCAACTCATAGGTGCCTTTCCCAGCTACGCCTCGGATTTTGTATGGTCCTTCCCAGTTTTGATTTAGCTTTCTGCACCTGCTTCTTTCATTGATTAAAAGACTTTTTTGAGGACGAACTCCCCAATCTTAAAGTATCTAAGATGAGCTTTACGGTTGTAATAACGCTCTATGATTTGCTTTTGAGATGCCATCCGTATCAATATTTCTTCTCTTTGTGGTTTGAGCAGGTCCAGGTTGGTCCTTAATTCGTCGTCATTTCACCTTGCATGGATGTTGAGAACCTTATGCTTGGTTCGCCAATCTGCACAGGTATTAAGGCTTCTGATCCATAAACAAGTGCGAACAGAGTTTCTCCCGTGGCTATCTTTGAAGTTGTTCTGTATGCCCATAGTACCGCTGGTAACTCATCAGGCCAATTTCCTTTGGATTTATCCAGCCGCTTCTTTAGATTATTGATGATGACCTTATTCGTTGACTCAGCTTGACCATTATCCACGGGGTGGTACGGCGTTGAAGTGATCCGCTTGATTTGCCAACTTTCGAAGAATTCTGTGATTTGCGAGCCTATGAATTGTGGGCCATTATCACACACGATTTCATTTGGTATTCCAAAGTGGCATATTATGTTTCGCCATAAGAAGCTTTTGACTTCCTTTTCTCGCACTTGTTTGAACGCTTTTCCCTCTAACCATTTTATAAAATAGTCGGTTAGTACGAGTAAAAACTGTACCTATCCTTTAGCTGTTGGAAGAGGTCCCACTATGTCCATACCCCATTTCATGAAAGGCCATGGGGATATTATTGGATGTAATAATTCCATTGGTCGATGCATGTTATTGGCAAACCTTTAACATCTGTCACATCTGGATACGAAATTCTCGGCTTCTTCTTCCATCTTAGGCCAATAGTATCCGGCTCTGATTAGTGTTTTCACTAAGGATCTCGTACCTGAGTGATTTCCACAGTGTCCTTCGTGGACTTCTTTCATCACAAATTCCGTTTGGTTAGGTCTGAGGCATTTAGCTAGGGGTCCTCCGAACATCTTGCGAAAAAGTGAGTTGTGAATAAGGTAGTACCGTGCAGCTTTGCAGCGAAGTGCTTGAGGTGCTTTCCTGTTTTCAGGTACGATGCCATTCTGCAAATTAAGAATTTCGTTTTTGCAGTCCCAGGTTAGGTTGTTGAAAGTTACCTCATTCCTGTCCTGGTCTATTATTGAATGAAATAGTTGAACGACAATTGTATTCTCTTTGTTTGTTACTTTTGTGACTGCTGCGAGGTTAGCTAATGCATCTGCTTCTGCATTTTC
>ML385824.1:34226-68098 GCA_005239525.1 Nicotiana knightiana | reverse complement strand
CGCCTTTTATATTTGAAGAACCATCGGTGAACAAGGTCCATAGGCCTGGATTAACACCGTTAAAGAGTTGTAACTCTTTTTCTACTTCAGATACAATGCTATTACTAAAGTCAGCAACAAAATCAGCTAGTATTTGAGACTTAATTGCAGTCCTAGGCTGATAGATCATTTCATGCTCATTTAATTCTATGGCCCACTTGGCTAATCTTCCTAACAATTCATGTTTATGCAGAATATTTCTTAAAGGATACGACGTCACAACGGTGATTGGGTGGCATTGAAAATAGGGTCATAATTTTCTAGATGTCATTATTAAATCTAAGGCTAACTTTTCCAGATGTGGATATCTAGTCTCAGAATCTAGCAAAGTTTTACTTACATAATAGACAGGTGATTGTTTACCTTTTTCTTCTCTTACCAATACTGCACTTACAGCAATTTCTGAGACAGCCAGGTAGATGTACAATATTTCCCCTTCTTTTAGCTTTGAAAGTAGTGGCGGTTTCGATAGATTAATCTTCAGGTTCTTGAGGGCTTGCTGACATTCTTCAGTCCATTCGAACTGATTCTGCTTTTTGAGAACTGAGAAGAATTCAAAACTTTTTTCGGAAGATTTAGAAATAAACCTACCCAGAGCTGCTATTCTCCTTTTCAGTCTTTGAACTTTCTATTTATTTGTTAAAATATCAGGTATTTCCTCTATAGCTTTAATTTGAGCGGGATTTACCTCTATTTCTCTGTTTGACGCGATGAAACCCAAAAATTTACCTGATTGCACTCCAAAAGCGTATTTTTCTGGATTTAACTTCATATTATACCTGCGTAGAATATCAAAAGCAGTAGAGAGATGCTGGAAATGGTCTTGCGCTTGTGTTGATTTTACCAACATATCATCAATATAGACTTCCATCGTCTTTCTAAGATGTTCTTGGAACATTGTAGTCACTAACCTTTTATAGGTGGCTCCAGCGTTTTATAATCCAAAAGGCATAACTTTATAACAGTAAGTCCCCCTCTTTGTAATGAAGGAAGTTTTTTCCTCATCTGAGGGATTCATTTTAATTTGATTATGACCAGAATATGTATCTAAAAAGCTCAATAATTCATGACCTGTTGTGGCATCAATCATTTGATCTATATGTGGCAATGGGAATGAATCTTTGGGGCATGCTTTATTTAAATCAGTATAATCTACGCATACTCTCCACTTGCCATTCTTTTTAGGTACTACCACGGTGTTTGCTAACCAGTTAGGGTACGTTACCTCTCGTATCGAACCAATCTTCAAGAGTTTCTGTACCTCTTCGTCGATCACTTGGTTCTTGAATGGTCCTTGCTTTCTTTTCTTCTGCTCAATAGGTATGAAGGATAGATCTTCATTTAGTTTATGAGTCATCACTTCTGATGGGATGCCTGTCATATCTGAGTGGGACCACGCAAAGCAGTCTGCGTTAGCCTTTAAATTATCAATTAATTTACCTCTTCTAGCGTGGCCTAGCCTCGTGCCTATATACACTTTCTGCTCATGCTTTTGTTCAGATAATGGAACAGCTACGAGCTCCTCCGTAGTTGTTTTGATGTGCTCATCTTCCTCCGGTTCACGAATGACGTCCGGTATGGACTTCTGTTTCTGTGTGGTATAATATACCTTCCTTGGTAACTTGATTTTCCTTCTCGTAAGTATTTTTCTTCGTACATGTCTCAGCAATAATACCTTCCGTACCTATTTTGGTAGTAATTCCTTCCAAGCTTGTTTGGGCTGTGTTACCTGCTTGGGAGATTCCCTTATCTCGTAATTCTTCCACCTCTATTTTCTTGTTGTAGTGTACCACAGAGTTTATATTTCTTGCGGTCTGCTGATCTCCTTTGATTTGTTGAATCCCCCATTCAGAGGGAAATTTAATTACCTGATGCAACGTGGAGGGTATCGCTTTCATGTCGTGGATCCATGGCCTTCTAATGATCGCGTTATAAGCCATGTCAGTACCGATGACTTGGAACCTGGCACTTTTGATCACCCCCTTAGCATAAGTGCTAAGATCAATTTCTCCTTTTGTTATAACCGTAGAGTTATCAAACCCTGATATGGCTCGTGCTTTTGGGATTACTTGATTCTCCAGTAGCATTTCTTCCACGACTCTTAGCAAAATGGTATTGACTGAACTACCTGGATCAATCAACACTCTTTTTAATTTAGTGTCATGAATAAGTAAAGATATTACCAGAGCATCATTGTGCGGAAGCATTAATCCGCTGATATCTGCATCATCGAAGGTTATATCATCTTCTCCATGAGCCTGCTTCCCATGTGCAATTGTGAACTTTGTGGTTATTTTGAAAATCACTCCGTTTAGTTCTTCACCCCCGTGTATTACGCTAATGGTTCGTTTTGGAGAAGGAGGATTTGGGGGCTCCTGGCTGTACCCCATATATGTCTGTTTACCTTTATCACTAAGAAATTCTGTTAAATAGCCCTGCTTCAACAAATTTTCTAGTTCACCTTGTAAAATCTGCAATCCGCAGTTTTGTGCCCATGATCATTATGAAATTCACACCAGTGATATCGGTTTCTTATACTTGGATTTGACCACATCTCTTTGGGCCACTTAACCTTGTCTCCCATGTTCCTCAATATTGAGACAAGTTCAGTAGTACTTACATTAAAGGTATGATGCCCAATTTGAGTACTACCTCTAGGTCGTTCATCTCGATCTTTTCTGGATCTAGACGAGGATGAGACTACGTCTCTTCCTTGTGGTCTATAGTCCGACCTAGTGTTTTCAAACCTGGGGCGGATATCACATCCCGTGGGTCCTAAGTAAGGATCATACCTAATTTTACCTGATCTTCTATTTGATTGAGGACGTCTGGATCTGGAATGATCTTCATCTCTCGAACGAGCAATGATATATTCTTATATTTTGAGTTTAGTATTGTACCTGTTATATACATCGTTCCATGTTGTAGAGGGGAATTCTCTTAGACTCTCCTTAAGTCGTCTCGTGGCTTCTGAGCTTTTATCATTTAGGTTGCTTGAAAATGTCATGGCTGCCTAATTATCAGGCACCCTAGGTAACTGCATTCTTTCTCGTTGAAACCTGTCTTCAAACTCACGGAGTAGTTCTGTGTCTCCTTGTTTTATTTTGAATATGTCTTCTATTCTCTTCTCAACTTTTTGTGCACTAGAGTGTGCTTTTATAAACGAATCTGCAAACTCAGCAAAAGAGTCAATAGAATTTTCAGGGAGAAGAGAATACCAGGTTAGGGCCCCTTTGTTAAGTGTTTCCCCTAATATTTTGACAAGGACTGATTCAATTTCTTGTTTCGTTAAGTCGTTGCCTTTTACCCCAGTAGTGAAAGCAGTCACATGGTCGCGTGGGTCAGTTGTTCCATCATATTTGGGAACGTCAGGCATTTTAAACTTCTTGGGTATAGGCAAGGGTGCCGCACTTGGCTTCCAAGGTTGTTGAGAATATCTATCAACATCGATGCCTTTGATGATAGGTGGTACTCCAGGAATTTGTTCGATGCGATCGTTCTGCTCCTTCATCTGTTTATGCATGGTTAGCATTAAATTTTGTAATTCTGAGTTATTAGATATACATGGTCTCATTTTAAGAGATTCGTTAGGAGTATCTCCTCTTCCTGAGTTTCCCAACCCAGATTGAGGATTTTCTATGGTGATGGTGTTATTGGGGGGTGGCGTCGGCGGTGTAGGTAACGTTGCCAGTAATCGTCTCGCAAATTCTTGAAAAGCTTGGCTCACATACTCTGCAATCATTTTCTTTACACGATCTTGTTCCACAGTTTGATCATCATCACCATTGTTGTTATTGGATATTTCTGGGGATTGTTCCCTCGAACCATGTGGGGTTCCTGAAGGCGATGGAACTGGGCTTCCACTCCTTTTCTGGTTGTTGTCGTTGGGGTTTGACATAATTCAGAGGATATTACTTGAAAAGTAAACAAAGATTATCAGATTCTCGGTAACGAAACCAATTTGTTTAACCAAAGAATTAGACCCTTTGACTAAAGCTTATTTTTAAGATGAATACGGGTTACTGATAATCAAGGTAATGGAGTAAAATGAATAATACNAGAAAATCGAAGTTGATTGTATTCGAGAATAAGATGCCTTTACAAGCTGTATTCCCCTCCCTTATATAGGAGATTCTTATAACGTACGAGTCTTGCTATGGTTACTCATTAATGACTAATTATGACATTAATGAGGCGTTACAAAGGATAACGTTAATCGGGGTTCGCTTACCTAACGTTCGAGTAATCAATTTTGGGTCCTTGAATCTGCCCGTAGCTTTGTCTAGATTCATTCTGACTGTGCCTCTCTCCCGTTTTGATCAAGTTGAGTTTCCCGTGAATGATAAGTTCGTGGGTTTACTGAACCGTGCCTCGTTGTACCGTACCTCTTCAAAGAATCACATCCAGCTGCCTCGTTTTCTTGTGTCCACGTGACTAGCTGAATGGTCAAAAGCTGGCTTACGTGTGAAACTCTTTTTTACCAATACAGTGATACCATACAACATGAGGAAAAGTGCATCTATATGCATGTATGTCATGTGTGCATGTCAATGCCATGTATCTCAGAGATGAATCATGTACTGTCACGACTCAAATTTCCCTTTGTTGGGTATCGTGATGGCACCTAATCTTAAGGACTAGGTAAGCCTAATATTCATGGAATAGCAACAATAATAAATAAAAATCTAATAGTCTTCTGAAATGAAGAATTCTTTATGAAATGCATATTCCCAAAATCGGTAGTACAAGTCATAAGCTCTATAACGTTTACTACAACTTCTAAATACAACTGTTTGGAAGTAAGTAAAAACAGTGTAAATACAGAATAGGAAGGTGACTCTGAAGCCTGCGAACGCGAAGACATGTTTACCTTGAGTCTCCTCAGCAAGAATCCACACAGATACTAACGATCAATACCTGGATCTGCATAAAAAATGTGTAGAAGTGTAGAATGAGCACACCACAACGGTGCCCAGTAAATATCAAGACTAACCTCAGTGAAGTATTGAAGAGGACTAGTCAAGACACCCACTGGTCTAATAAATTAACAGGCATAAATATAGGAATGATAGGGCATAACACCTGTCTAATGACTACACAATATAGTTAATAACATAACAACTACAATGTGGAAGGAAATACAGCAATTAACAACGAAACATCATAATAATACACAGAAGGATGGACAGGAACACAACCCAAGTCCGGTAATCACAACACAATAAGGACAAGTAGTAACTCAACACTGCATTAGTCTCCACACCAGAACTTAGCCACAAATACCATTAAAATGGTCAAAATCATCGAGTGTAAACTTTCACCCGCAAGTTTCGATATGGAAAGCTTTAAGGTAATATCCTTTTTAAAGGGAAATTCTTTTGAAATATAATTTTCCCAAGAGATGTCTCTCAGACATAGTTTTCTTCAAGATAAAAGCTTTTCAAATAAATTTTTCCAAAGAAAGTGTCCTTTAAACATAGTTTTCCTTCAATATGAACATTTTCCAAATAATCTTTTCCAAAGGGATATCCTTCAACATAGTTTTATTTAACATAAACACTTTTCAAATATTATATTCCAAAGGGATATGTTTCAACATAGTTTTATTTAACATAAACATTTTTCAAATATTCTTTTCCAAAGGGATATCTTTCAACATAGTTTTATATAACATAAACATTTTTCAAATATTCTTTTCCAAGGGAATGTCCTTTAAACATAGTTCCTTCAATAAAATCTACCGGGATCCCGTCCCGTAGTTCCGAATTTATCACAAAATACAGAGGATCTTCCGGAATACATCCGTAGTCCCAAAACAATGTGCAGTTCTGGAGGATCTCCCGGAATACGTTCGTAGTCCCAAAGTGAATATGCAATGCTGGGGGACATCCCAGAATACGTCCGTAGTCCCAAAGTAAATATGCAGTACATGGGGGATCTCCCAGAATATGTCCGTAGTCCCCAATTTAAATATTCAGTACAGGGGGGATCTCCCGGCATACGTTCGTAGTCCCCAATTTAAATATGCAGTACAGGGGGGATCTCCCAGAATACGTTTGAAGTCCCCAGTTTAAATATGCAGCACATGGGGATCTCCCAGAATACGTCTGTAGCCCCAATTTAAATATGCAGTGCAACAAAAAAAGACAACATTTACAGAATGACAGAAAACTCGTACATCACCACATCAAATTCAAAGCAACCGTGACAATGACACAAGGTACGACGAATAAATCAATACAAGAACTTTAACTCACAAAGAAATAGTAGAACATCATTCACAAGGAATAATCACGATAACAATACTAAGTGTAAAGAGAACAACTTGACCAGGATAAAAAACAAGCAACAAATCCACAAATTCAAGTCAACAATAAGAAGACAACAAAAGTCAAATAATTCCAAGTAAGGAAAAGTCGACTAAGATATGACTTATCTAAACCCCTTATGAGGTTGAGCAATTATGAGGGATATTCAACAATTTAATTAATTATAGGCAGTTTATGAAAATATAGCATGATGATAGAGAGGTAAAACCTTTGGTTAAGTCAAATCAGAGTCAAGTAGGCAGTAAAGGTGGATCCTAAAGCAATTAGCTCTAATCAAAGCATGTAGAGGGAAAAATAGCAAATAAGAACTCAAGCATATCAAGAACAACTTCATACAAGGTGAATATAAGGACCTAAGAACCCCAAAAGGTCAAACTTCTACAAATAAGTCCGAGCACACACTCGTCGCGTACACAGACTACAATCAACATAGAAGACTTAAATCCTAAGGTATTTCCCCCACACAAGGTTAGGCAAGATACTTACCTCAAGGACGACAACTCGGTACTCTAAAATAGACTTCTTGGCGAAAAGGCCTCCGGACGGCTCAAAACCAACTAGAACAACTTCAAAACACACATAAAACTTATAAGGAACTATTTCGGATAATAAAGCTTCAATCTTTTACAAATTCTAAAAATCGGTCCAAAAGTCGACCCCCGGGGCCGCACCTCGGAACCCGACCAATTTTACAAAATCCGAATACCCATTCAAATATGAGTTCATTACCAATTTCCGATACCATCTCATCCCTCAAAATCATGGTTTTTCATTTTAGAATTTTCTTCAAAAACCAACATTTTTCCCCAACCAAAAACACAATTTAAATAATAAAAACAAAGACTAAATCATGGAATATGTTATATTCTAGGTGAAGAACACTTACCCAATCGATTTGTGTGAAAAACCCTCAAAGAATCGCTCAAAACCGAGCTCCACAAGTCAAGATATGAATACAATGGTCTAAGCCTCGATTTTGGAATATATTTTGTCTCCAGGCGTTTGTGCATCGCGATCGCGAGAGAAGGGATGCGATCGCTTAGAAGGAAAATAGCTTGTGCCAAAAAAATGAGCTACGCGATCACGGAAAGGCGTATGCGATCGCGTATAAGGTGGTAGGCAGTGTTATGTGATCGCGTGAGGAGACACGCGAACGCGTTGAACAAAACGCAATACCTTACGTGAACGTGTGGTACTTGATGCGAACGCGGAGAAGAAATAACCAACAGCCCCCAGCCCCTAATTTCTACTATGCGAACATGGGGAGGGGATGCGAACGCGAAGAATAAAAATGCAAGGCTTCATGAACATGAAGTGCTAAGAGCGAACGTGAAGAAGAATTTCGAGGTAGTCGGCAACGACACATCACGAACGCGAAAGGCTATTCGCGATCGCAAAGGAGAACACCAGAAGCAGAAAAACAACAGTTCAAAAATAGGAGGAATTGACCTGTAGCCCTCCCGGAATACACCTGAGGCCCTCGGGACCCCGTCTAAACACACAAACAAGTCATATAACCTAACATGGACTCGTTCGAGGTCTCAGATCACATCAAGACACGACGAAACCACAAATCGCACCAATAATCGAACTTAGGAACTTTCAAATCTTCAAACTTCTAAACTCGTGCCGAAACCTATCAATTCAACCCGGAATGATGCCAAATTTTGCAGAAAAGTCCCAATTCACATAATGGAGCTTTTCCAACTCTCGGAATCGCATCCCGACCCCGATATCCTAAAATGTCAATTATGGTCAAACTACTTCATTTCCCATACTTCAAATTTTCCAACTTTCGCCGAATTGCCTCAAATTACTCCACGGCTCCGGATGCATGCCTAAGCTCAAAATCACCATACAAAGCTGTTGACATTATCCATAACTTATTCCGGAACCGTTCACATAAAAAGTCAAAATTTCAGTCAAATTCCACCGCTTAAGCTTCCGAAATTAAAATCATTCTTCCAATTCGACTCCGAATCATCAGGTAACTGAATCCAACCATGCACGCAGGTTGATATACACAATGTGAAGTTTTTCAAGACCTTGTGCCACCGAACGGAGCTTAAATTCTCAAAACGACCGGTCGGATCGTTACATTCTCCCCCTCTTAAACAAACGTTCGTCCTCGAACGTGACAAGATTCGCCTCGAACTCATCCAATCACTGAATGCACACTTCCAAAATACACCCGCAGGTGATCCCACGTCACCCCAATCTACATAATCCTGACGACACCATATCAACTGCGATTTAGCACTTCTACCAACACCGATAAGCCTCGGACCCCGAATTCTCACATTCTCTTCATTTCCAAAAGACCCGATCCTAATCCATATCCAGTTTCAGTCTCAACCAGATACATAAACTCATGCCTACACCCACAAGGTATGGCCACACAATGTAACACACCACACATAGGTCTTTACTAACACTTCTGATCACAATGGCTGCTCGAAATCCACTTAGCACCGACAATTAGCCTCATATCTGAATGAATTCTCTTTCAAGACTCCATCACACTGATAATAATGCAAGACACACGAGGGCCTCATACTTTGACACCCGAATCACCAAGCCACAGCTAACACCACCGGGCACACAACTCGCAAGCTAAAACTCAAGAAGCACAGAACAAAAATGACTAAATATGAAAAGAGGAACACATAAGGAAACTATCAAACAAGCCCGACAGGCACAACTTTCTATCAATGCTAACCTACAAAACAATATAACAAGAAAGGAATTAAAGAACATGAATAGATCACAAGGATCCCATCCTGGTATAATTTCCATCGTAGTATTCAACCTGGTTCAAACATATCGATTAACAAGAGATCAGAGGGTCTCGCCCTCAACTCTAAATCACAAATAGGATATATATGTCCCACCAACTGGAAACTTTCACTAGATCACTCCCTTCAACAAAATTACAACACGTGTTGGCTCCCACACCGGTGGAGCATAAGAATCACAGCTCGCCACTATACTCAGGAATCACATCAAGCCTTTCATACTGAAAAACAGAAATTTACCACTAGTCTCATATATCTCAATATGAATAGAAACAAACGATAGACACGGGCTACCACTCACAGAATCTCGTAACAGGGGAAAACACGAAAATAGAGTGCAAAGCATGAAACTCACTCATAAACGAAACAACAAATGAGGGAACTTTTCCCGACCAGTAGAGCTATAATGAAATACAAATGGTACCTTTCTGTAACAAATCCAAACATACTTGTACGATAACATCTGGCACCACGGCCTCCAGCCTACTATACGAAATACATCGACGGGTCGGGCCTCCCCCTCTTAGGCGCCACCTACTCACCTGAATGCCTTGCTGTAACACATATGCCTGGAGCCTGGAACAATCTCTCACCCTATGACTGGTATCTCCACACTCAAAACAACCTCTATGTTGGCGTGGCTGTGAAAATTGTGCGATACGAGTACTCTGAGACCCACGAGTACCTGAAACCCCATGCGAAACCGGTAAAGCAAACTGAACTGGCTGACCCACAAAGCCTCTACCGTGACGTACCCTGCCTCTAAAATAAGGACCAACAGATATCTCCTGGCTGCGAGGCCTCCTTTTCTCCTTGGACTCTCTCTCCCGATCTCGTATGTCTTCTCACTCCTGGTCCCACATGCTCCCTAACCAGCGAGCGATCCCTACCACCTGCTGAAATAAAACATATGACTCCAACTCTCGAGCCATGCAGTACCGAATATCATGACTAAGCCATTCAATGAATCTACGGACTCTCCCTCTAACTCTAGCAACTAAAGGAGGTGCATGCCTGGCCAAATCACTGAATCAGATGGCATACTCTAGTACTGACATAGTGCCCTGATGCAACTGCTCAAACTCCGCATGCTATGAATCCTGAAGGGACTGAGGTACAAAGTCTCTCACGAACATCTCTGAAAACTGACCCTATGTAAGCGAAGCTGACTCGGCCGGGCTATTGAACTCATATGCCCGTCACCACTGATAAGCTGCTCTCTGAAGCTGGAACATGGTAAAAGCAACCCCACTCGTCTCAACAATATTCAAAGTGCGGAGTATTCTTTGGCACTCTTCTAGAAAGCCATGTGCACTCTCTGAAGCCAATCCGCTGAATGTAGGAAGGTTATATCTCTTGAACCTTGCAAATCTAAGCTGCTCTCCCTCAGATGTTGCTGCTCTGACCATGAACTGAACAGGAACCGCAGGCTGTGTCACTATGACACCTGGAACCTGACCAACGTGAACCCGCTGCTCTAGAGTGTGGACGGTAGGGGTCTGGGCTCCTCCCCTAGTCGGTGAAGTAGCTGGTGCAACCTGAAATAACCTCGCCTGAGCCAATGTACCAAACATGCTCAGGAACTATGCTAAAGTTCTCCTGAAGTCTGGCGGTAACAACAGGCGCCTCCGGTGCCTGCCCCCCAATTGGAACTAGTGGCGGCTCCTCAACGGATGCTCTGGTAGGTGTCCTAACTATGGCACGTGCTCCTCGTTGACCTCTAACTCTGCCCCTAGCGACATCTGCCTTGGGGTAACGTCATCAGGAACTGCAGCTCGTGTCCTTACCATCAGTGAGAGAATGGAATGATAGTTTCAAACTTTGAGATCAATGAATTCAAACGATAGGAATGAAGAAAGTGGAATTGTCCTAATAGTTTTGTAGCCTCTCGAAGATAAGTACAGATGTCTCCATACCGATCCGCAAGACTCTACTAAACTCGCTTATGACTCGTAGCACCTATGAACCTTGAGCTCTGATACCAACTTGTCACCACCCAAATTTCCCTCTGTTGGGTATCATGATGGAACGTAATGTTAAGGACTAGGTAAGCCTAATATTCATGGAATAAGTAACAACAATAATAAATAAAAATCTAATAGTCTTCTGAAATGAAGAATTCTTGAAACAATGCATATTCCCAAAATCCGGTAGTACAAGTCATAAGCTCTATAACGTTTAGTACAACTTCTAAATACAACTGTTTGGAAGTAAGTAAAAACCGTGTAAATAAAGAATAGGAAGGTGACTCCGAAGTCTGCGAACACGACGACAGGTTTACCTTAAGTCTCCTCAACAAGAATCCGCACAACTACTAACGATCAATACCTGGATCTGCACAAAAATGTGTAGAAGTGTAGAATTAGCACACCACAGTGGTGCCCAGTAAGTATCAAGATAACCTCAGTGAAGTAGTGACGAGGACTAGTCAAGACACCCACTGGTCTAATAAATTAACAGGCATAAATATAGCAATGACAGGTCATGACACCTATCTAATGACTACACGATATAGTTAACAACATAACAACTACAATGTGGAAGGAAATACAACAATTAACGACGGAACATCATAATAATACACCGAAGGATGGACAAGAACACAACCCAACTCCGGAAATCACAACACAATAAAGACAAGTAGTAACTCAACATTGCATTAGTCTCCACACCAGGACTTAGCCACAGATACCATTAAAATGGTCAAAATCTTCGAGTGTAAAATTTCACCCGCAAGTTTCGATATTGAAATCTTTAAGGTAAATCCTT
This sequence comes from Nicotiana knightiana, assembly GCA_005239525.1. Classification (NCBI taxonomy): domain Eukaryota; kingdom Viridiplantae; phylum Streptophyta; class Magnoliopsida; order Solanales; family Solanaceae; genus Nicotiana; species Nicotiana knightiana. The sequence continues at coordinate 56,166 of ML385824.1, read as the reverse complement.
TTTAAAGGGAAATACTTTTGAAATATAATTTTCCCAAGAGATGTCGCTCAGGCATAGTTTTCTTCAAGATACAAGCTCTTCATATGTATTTTTCCAAAGAAAGTGTCCTTTAAACATAGTTTTCATTCAATATGAACATTTTCCAAATAATCTTTTCCAAAGGGATATCCTTCAACATAGTTTTATTTAACATAAACATTTTTCAAATATTCTTTTCCAAAGGGATATCGTTCAACATAGTTTTATTTAACATAAACATTTTTCAAATATTCTTTTCCAAAGGCATATCCTTCAACATAGTTTTATTTAACATAAATATTTTTCAAATATTCTTTTCCAAGGGAATGTCCTTCAAACATAGTTCCTTTGATAAAATCTATCGGGATCCCGTCCCGTAGTTCTGAATTTATCACACAATAAAGAGGATCTCCCGGAATACGTCCTTAGTCCCAAAATAATATGCAGTGCTAGAGGATCTCCTGGAATACGTCTGTAGTCCCAAAGTAAATATGCAGTGCTAGGGGATCTCCCGGAATACGTTCGTAGTCCCAAAGTAAATATGCAGTACATGGGGGATCTCCCCGAATACGTCCATAGTCCAACGTAAGTATGCAGTACAGGGGGGATCTCCCATAATATGTCCATACTCCCCAATTTGAATATGCAGTACAGGGGGGATCGCCAGAATACGTCCGTAGTCCCCAATTTAAATATGCAGTACAGGAAAGATCTCCCAAAATACAACCGTAGTCCCTAATTTAAATATTCAGTGCAACAAACAAAGACAACAATTATAGCACGACAGAAAACTCGTACATCACCACATCAAATACAGAGCAACCATGACAATGACACAAGATACGGCGAATAAATCAATACAAAAACTTTAATTCACAAAGAAACAGTAGAACATCGTTCACAAGGAAAAATCACGGCACGGAATACTATTTGTAAAAAGGAACAACTCGTCCAAGGAAAAAAAAGACAAGCAACAAATCCACAAATTCAAGTCAACAATAAGGAGACAACACAAGTCAAATAATTCCAAGTAAGTACAAGTCAACTAAGATATAATTTATCTAAACCCCTTATGAGGTTGAGCAATTATGAGGGGTATTCAACAATTCAATTAATTATAGGCAGTTTATGAAAATATAGCATGATGATAGAGAGGTAAAACCTTTGGTTAAATCAAATCAGAGTCAAGTAGGAGGTAAAGGTGGATCCTAAAGCAATTAGCTCTAATCAAAGCATGTAGAGGGGAAACTAGCAAATAAGAACTCAAGTGTATCAAGAACAACTTCATACAAGGTGAATATAAGGACCTAATAACCCTAAAAGATAAAACTTCTACAAATAAATCCGAGCACACACTCGTCACCTCGCGCACACAGACAACAATCAACATAGAAGACTTAAATCCTAATGGGTATTTCCTCCACACAAGATTAGGCAAGATAATTACCTCAAGGATGACAACTCGGTACTCTAAAATGGACTTCTCGGCGAAAAGGCCTCCAGACGGCTCAAAACCAACTAGAACAACTTCAAAACACACATAAAACTTATAAGGAACTATTTCGGGTAATAAAGCTTCAATCTTTTATAAATTCTAAAAATCGATCCAAAAGTCGACCCCCAGGACCGCACATCGGAACCCGACAAATTTTACAAAATCCGAATACCCATTCCAATATGAATTCAACCATACAATAATTACCAATTTTCGATACCATTTCGTCCCTCAAAATCATGGTTTTTCATTTTAGAAATCTTCTTCAAAAATCAATATTTTTCCCAACCAAAAACACAATTTAAATGATAAAAACAAAGACTAAATCATGAAATATGTTAGATTCTAGGTGAAGAACACTTACCCAATCGATTTGTGTGAAAACCCCTCAAAAAATCGCTCAAACCTGAGATCCACAAGTCAAGATATGAATATAATGGTCTAACCCTCGATTTTGGAATATGTTCTGTCTGCCCAGGCATTTGTGCATCGCGATCATGAGAGAAGGGATGCGATCGCGTAGAAGTAAAATAGCTTGTGTCAAAAAATTGAGCTACGTGATCGCGTAAGGGCGTATGTGATTGCATGTAAGGGGGTAAGCAGTGTTATGCGATCGCGTGAGGAGAAGCGCGAATGCGTTGAACAAAAGGCAGTACCTTACGCGAACGCATGGTACTTGATGCGAACGCGAAGAAGAAATAACCAACAGCCCCCAGCCCCTAATTTCTACTATGCAAACGCGGGGGAGGGAATGCGAACGCGAAGAATAAAAATGCAAGGCTTCGCGAAAGTGAAGTGCTAAATGCGAACGCAAAGAAGGATTTAGAGGTAGTCGGAAACAACACATCGCAAACACTAAAGGTTGTTCGCGATTGCGAAGGAGAACACCAGAAGCAGAAAAACAACAGTTCAAAAATAAGAGGAATTGACCCGTAGCCCTCCCCGAACACACCCGGGGCCCTCGGGACCCCGTCTAAACACACAAACAAGTCATATAACCTAACACGGACTCGCTCGAGGTCTCATATCACATCAAGACACGACGCAACCATGAATCGCACCAATAATCGAACTTAGAAACTTTCAAATCTTCAAACTTCTAAACTCGTGCCGAAACCTATCAATTCAACCCGGAATGATGCCAAATTTTGCAGACAAGTCCCAATTCACATAACGGATCTGCTCCAACTCTCGGAATCGCATCCCGACCCCGATATCCCAAAATGTCCATTGTTGTCAAACTACTCCATTTTCCAACTTTCGCTGATTTGCCTCAAATTACTCCACGATCCTCCAGGCCCAAATCTGGATGCACGCCTAAGCTCAAAATAACCATACGAAGCTGTTGATATTATCCAAATATTATTCCGGAGCCGTTCACAAAAAAAGTCAAAATTTTGGTCAAATTCCACCGCTTAAGCTTCCGAAACTAAAATCCTTCTTCCAATTCGACTCCAAATCATCCGGTAACTGAATCCAACCATGCACGCAGGTGGATATACACAATGTGAATCTGTTCAAGACCTTGTGCCACCGAACGGAGCTTAAATTCTCAAAACAACCAGGTCGTTACAAGTGCTCACACTCTCAAAGTACTCAATATCACTGTCTCACACTTTCCACTCATCATGCTCAACCACTCGGTACTGTATATGGCCCATACGGCCCAGGGAAATCCATCTCGAAACATATACAACACTAACTATAAGTCACCCAATACCGAGGAAAAAGGAAAATCCAACCTTGTGGAGAAATCCATCTCCAGGTATCAAGTACTTCGGACAAATCTATTTCTAGGGAAATCCATCCCTCAATAATATCATCCGTGCTCACTGGAGGTGTGCACAGACTCCGGAGGGGCTCCTACAACTCAAGCACTATCATAATCATCAATATAACCGCTGCGGTGTGCAGCCCGATCCCATAATTTTCACTCATAAACAGGATCTCAGCCTCTCTCAGTCATCACTCTCTCGAGTCTCACTCACGGGCTCACAATGTCATGAAACTAGTCCGACAACAATGATATGATTTATGAATACACAACAAATGAGACTGAGATATGATATGAATGCATGAATATGACTGAGTATGAAATATCATTGAAATCAGTGAGATGACAGAAAGAAGTGACCACTATGACTCCTAACAATATCAACATAAGGGCTAAATAGGATAAGTAACATGATTCACAGTTCAGTTACTTAATCACGTGGTGAAAACACAGATATCAAAAAAATAGGGCCACTAAATAATGCCATGAAAATAAAGGAGTCATAATTCACTGGGTGCACGCCCACATGCCCATCACCTATCATGTGCATAACCTCACCATCAATCACATAGCACGTAACTCGAGGTTTCATACGCTCACTAGTAAGTTTAGAAGAGTTACTTACCTCGAACAAGCCAATTCCAATACCGAACAAGCCAAGTGATGCTCCAAAAATGCCATCCCGTACGTTCCGACCTCTGAATGGCTCAAACTAACCAAAAACAAATCAAATACATCAAAAAATGCTAAAGTAACCAATCCCAATCGAAAAAGGTCGAATCTTTAATCAAACGCCCAAAACCAGTCAAAATGCCAACTCGGGCCCGTGCCTTGGAACCCAACAAAACTCATAAAATCCGACAACCCATTCAATTATGAGTCCAACCATACTAGTTTCACTCACATCTGACTCCGAATCGATGTTTAAAACTCAAAAAATCACTTTATGAAATTTTAGACAAAACCCCCAAATTTCACTTTGAAATCATCAATCAAATGCTAAAAACGAAGATGGATTCATGAAATATAACCAAAATCAAGTATAGAAAACTTACCCCAATCCATATGGTGAAAATCTCTTCTAAAAATTGTCAAAATTCGAGTTCCTCAACTCAAAATATGACCAAATGAACAAACATTCGATATTAAGTACTTTTGTCTCGTTTTACGTACCAAATGATCCCAAAACTTGCTTTTGATACATCCAGTGGATTTCTTGTGAAATTTCAGTGAATATAGGCTTTTGAATCACTCCATTTGACCTTATAATGAAGGAGATATGTCGGTTTCAATATTTGGAAATGGTCCAGATTTTTAAATAAGAAATCGGTAGCAATTTCGTAATTAATCTGAAAAATCTGGCAACCCAATTCTTAGTAAGATGACCATAAAATTCTCATAATATGTCGAAATTTGATGATTCGTTTTGCTACGGATCCGTAATTAAGATACAGATCTAATGCTTCAACCAAAACAGAAATCGGAGTTCATTTTTTCAATGTGGTACCATTTATGCTTGAAGAAACGATGTCGAAATATAAGAAAAACGAGCGCAACAAAAGCCAATTCTACCCAAAACTCACCCAAGCTCCTCGGGATTCCGTACGAACATACCAACAAGTCCCATAACATAACACAGACTTACTTGAGGCCTCAAATCACGCATAACTACATCGAAACAGTGAAACACATCTCAAATCGAACTTTCTACTTTCAAAAACTCGCGCCAAAACATATCAAGCTTCTAGGAAGGAAAAAGTGCTTTTGATTAGAAGTATAAGTATAGCTTGTTTTCCCAAATTTTTCCCCTATCCAAAAGTGCTGTTTTTTTCAAAATAGTGGGTTTTCTCTCAATTTGAGGAGTTTGCCCAAGCTTTTTGGGGGGAAAAGTGTTTTTGGCTAGCAGTAGAAAAATTACTTCTCCTCAGAGGCAGAAACAGAATCAATTTTGACTTTTCTTCCTATAAAAAATACCCTTAATAAAATATTATATATACGAAAATAACCTTACTTAGTTTAGTTTATTAAGTAATATATAATGACTTTTGGGATAAATTTTCATATTTATTGAATGATTTTTGATATATTTAAATTATCTTGAAATAATAAAGTACTTTTCAATTTCACTTTTTTAATTACTTAAATAAAATAAAAAACTTAATTAGTATCTTTAATAATAAATATTTGTGATTAGTTATCTACTTATATAACATTAACTATTAAGTAAATCTCTTCGTGTCTTTATTCTTAATTTGACACTTAAAAGCACTTTTAAAAAGCTTGGCCAAACATAAATGTTGTTAAAAAGTACTTTTTAAATTGATTAGCCAAACACAAAATTGCTTTTCTCCAAAAGTACTTTTCCGAAAAGCACTTTAGAAAAAAATACTTCTCAAAATAAGTTAATTTTTTCAGTTTGACCAAACAGGCTAATAGTGTTGAGAAGCTAGAAAAAATAACTTCTTTCCAATAGCATTCTTTTGAAAACCACTTTTGAAAAAAATAAACTTAGAAGCAGTTTCTAAAAGCTTGGCCAAACACTAATTGATGCTCAAAAGTACTTTTCAAATTGATTAGCTAAACACAAACTGCTTTTTACCAAAAGTACTTTTATAAAAAGCACTTAAAAAAATATTTTTCAAAATAAGCTGATTTTAAAAACATGGTCAAACAGGCTATAAATAGTGCAATGTGGATAATGATGATTCATTTTGTCGACCTTAACTAGTTAGTGATTAAGCATTCTACTTATATAGAAGAGCACAGAAGCTGCTCTCCGTCGATATCCCTGCTTGCCGACCAAGGGCAACTTTGGTCATTTCAGTCTAATTTTGTGCTCAATTCTCTATTATGTCCTTATATTTGGTAATGGACGCTCCATAAATTAGCGAGGGTTACATAGTCATTTTATACCTATACAACCAGCGACCGCCGCTATACAATTTTATCTTATGTGATTCTCTCTTTTCAGTATTCTCAACTTATTCTCCGGGATATACCCGTTTCTCCATGGGTTTTGCAGTACCTTTGCATTCATAGCTTAAATTAAATAAACTTCCATTTGTGAATGTTCAACTATATTCTTCATAATTTGGACTTCTTCCCTGCTCTAACTTTGTCTCATCAAGGTAATCACTTCGTACCTATTTACTTCCCTGATTTGTACTTTGAGACTTCATCTCCGCTCTTCATCTGGTAGGAATTTGCATGTTAGATAAAAAATCTGTTTGAATTCCCCTATTTCGAAATTTACATAGTTGTCGAACCTCTGAATGAATGGGTATTTGCTGCTTCATTGGAACTGAAGAAAGGGGGGAAACTATTAGGTGCTTGCTTTGAATTTTAGGGGTTTTACGGGAATTTATTGCGAAAATTGGTGTGGATTTAAGAATTTTTACGGAAATTTTATTGTGAAAATTGGTATGTAGAAATTGTTTTTATTATTCTTTGTGGCATGAAAAGGGGTTAGTTACGTCCTTAGGGCTCTGTGTGTTGAATATTTTCTGCTGTTTGCATCAAAATTTTTGGTACAATTTTTTCAATTTTAGTGGTAATGCACTACCTTGGGAAAACCTTTAAATCTAAGTTTTGAATAATGAAGCTTTAGAATGCACTCATTTCCAACACTGAAAGGGGAAAATTGGATTACTGTAATAAACACTTTTGTTGGTTATTACACATTGACATATGATAACATAATAGTAAATCTGATAGGCCAGGGGAAGAGATGACTTTCGTTAATCATGCTATAAGAGAATTATATTTTGTTGTAGGTGGTGTTCCACATGTGTCTTAATTATCTGTCGATCTTCTTATTGAACTACCTTCTCCAAATTGTTCACACTATTATAGATTACATTTATGTCTCTTTCCCTTGGATGGACTGATTTGTCAGTAACGCAACCGGCATTTAGCTATATAAATGGGCTGCTTCAGATGAAAGGGAAAATTAATCAAAGAATGAGACTTCTAAGAGGAAGAACACCTTGGAAGACCCTGCTAATTTGTGAAATATTTAGCATTATGCTAGGAAGGTATTAAGCTAATCCACTTGAACTTACTTAGTAATATTGAAATGAATTAATTGTAGAAATGGATAGCTTTAAGAAATACTTGTTGTCTTTTATCCTAATTTCAAGAAGTTTTTGTAACACATTGCCTTTGCTTTTAACAAGACAAATATTAGGCCTATCTTTTTTGACTGCAATGGTACTAAGATGTCTGAGGATAATGTGAACGAATCCCTTGGTAAAGAAGTCATCTCAGTTTTGAATGGTTATTATACATAGTATAATTTTCTACCTTTAGTTTCAAATTGATGTCATTTCTTTAATTTCAATTCCAGAAAAAATTTCAAAAGCATACTATATATTTTCTAGCGTTGGAAAATGTAGAACAAGTGTAACTGGGTTTAAAATATTGAAAGATAAATGTATTGTATTGAAAGAAGACGAAAGTAAGGAAAAAAATAGATTGAAGTCTCTGCTTCAACATAAAGTACATATGAGTCTAGTTGATGCTTTGATTAGAGCTCTTGTGATTTTATTAATAGTGATTTTATTTCCACCGTGGCTTCGGCATAGAAATGAAAGAAAGAGATAAGAGAGTCCTTGTTTCTTTCAAGCCACAGTGCTAGCAAAGCATCTTTAAGCTTAACAAACACATATGTCATAATCTTCCACCATTCAGAAATCCTTATATTATGTGCTAAGCTGAAATGACAAAACATAACTGAGAGGGGAAATGAAGACCAAAGCAAAAGATGTAGCTCGACAGAGAAAGATAATCAACTCCACTAATGAGACCTCTTCTTTCTCCCCTTGTTACAAATAAAAAGTCAAAAGGAAAAGAGATCTAACAGAAAAGCATTTAGTTCTATAAAACATCTAATTATGTATCCTACAATTTTGGGAAACTAATATAGAGTTACAGATTACACATAGAACTTATTAGTGCGACCAATAAAAAGTAAGGATAATTGCCTTCAAGCAAATCTATGGTTTGCGGTTTTCCCTATGAATGGGTTTGAAGTTTCTTTGGTCGAGTGAAGTTATATAGTAAAGTATCCTTGGCCATTTAACTTAACATAAGTTGAATATTACAGTTGTTTCTAAAAACAGTATGATGTTTTATACTTCAATACCACACAAGAGAGGGGTGATTTGTGTGGTGTCCAATTTTTTAAGTGTTGTCTCAATAGAAGAACCTGGTTCTTCTTGGTGTTCCAACTTCGACTTGTACGAAATAATAAATGCAGTAAAGTAAAAACACAAAGATTTTTACGTGGAAAATACCTGGCTCAAAAGGTGAAAAAATCACGACCTACTCCTCAGTAGGATTTTCCCGAACTCTTCACTACAACTCTGAGCCAAACAGCATTTACAAAATAAACTCTTTTTTAAACCTAAGGACTAACTCTAATCCCTTTTTAGCAACCTATCCTCTAGCTAATTGCGACAAGCTTCAAGTTAAATCTAACTTGAACAATGTGTACCTATTACAATTGCTTCTAATAAAGCTAAAAGATACAATGTCAAATCACCTACTACCCAACTAAACTCGAAAGACAAACAGATGGAACTGGTTCGTCTAGCTGGTTAGTAGCCTTTGTATCTCACAAGGATTCTGCTTGCAAAATTTCTTTGGTAATTTTGCCTTCAGTTCTTGCTTCAAATTCTGTCTTTGTGCGAATGATTATTCAGTAGGAATACTTCAACATTATATAGCGCCAGAAGTTAAGATGTTCTTGTTTAGTTATAATGCAACTCTTCCTTGGTGGAAGAGTTTGTTATTATCTCAACTTCCTTCCTTTATTTCTGTCCTTGTTGAACTCGAATTCTAACTTCTTATCAATTTGCAACCTTTTCGCATTTGGAGACAACCTCTTAGTTCATGGATAATTCACAAATTACGTTTATCTCCTGTGCATGTACGGTTTTTGTGCCAATTCGTTCGTTATAGATGTTTGCCCTGATGGACATGGTTCAACTGGGTAGGCATTTTTCAATCTTCAAAACCATGCAGTGACTTGGGTCAACAAATTCCCCCCTTTTGATGATGACAAACTTTGTGCTCAACCCTATATAAATTTCAAACACTATGTATGGTTTTAAGCATTTATCATGGATAAACCAAGTTCATTAGGTTATAAATATCACAACTTATGAAATTTTGGAAACAACACATATCTTCCCCCTTTTGGCATCATGGAAAAGTTGCAAAATGATAAACTTACCAGAGTTGTTAACAATTACTCATGGCCATTGAGACAACTGCAGGTGCAAACATGATTTATCATCAAAAGAAACCAATAAATGTAAGTTATCTAAGAAACTGAGACAAGTCAATAACAAAAATAGCAGAATTCATTTATTAGTACGCAATTCAGGCACCATACAAAAAAACCTAAAGCAGTCACTACCATGAGCAAAAATAACAAAAACAGAAACAAAAAAACTGGTCAGAGGGGTTTTGGTAGCTCTGGAATTCCTAAGGTTGGGAAGGGGCAGATGAGGTTGGGGTATTTTCTTGAAGGAGAGAAAGCATTTGTTGAATAACACCTTCATTTTTCTCCTTCTCCTTGGCTAGTTCAGATCTGAGAGCATCCCGCTCAGCTTCAACCTCATGAAGGCGAGAATTCAATCGAAGGATCTCCGCATCCTTTATCTCTCCTTTCTGCACCAATGACCTGACTTTGCTATTGACTGGCTGCTTCCGAGATGAACCAGGTTCATCCTCAGGAACATTGACAATATAATCACATGTCAGCAAAGTGTCTTCCCAAAATAATCCTTAGCATTAGCCATCTCGTCTCATCATCAACATTAACAGCCTCAATAGGCTCTCCTAACTTTGCCTTTCCCTTGGCCGCTTTCTTTTTCTTGCTCTCTCTCAGAACCCTTTCTAACTCCTCTTCTCCTTGTCGAACAGTACTTCTTGTAGCACGAACCTTTGGGGCAGAAACATCAGCAGATATTGAAACTTTTCTTTTCTTTGGGATAGTAGCCTTCTTTGATTTTGAGGTTCTTTTCCTCTTGGTATTGTAGGACTCCCCTAGCTTCCTCAGCATCTCAGCCAATGTCTCCTCGACAGATGAACCAGGTTCATTTGTTGATTTTTGTATGCTCTCTAAACCTGCTGTTGCTTCCCCAGCAATACTTCCCCCTAAATTTGTGACTCCTTCATTTATCACATGAGTGGGTCCACAAATAGCCATCGTGGCACCATCCTCCCCAGATTCCCTTACAAAACCTCTTTCTCCCTCTCTCTCAAGATGTTTTCCCAATTTTCTTTGCCTATCTGGCACTTCTACATCAACAACTGACCCAACCAACACAAACTTGTTTTCAGTAGTAGCAGTTTCAGAATCAACTTCAAGATTACCTTGCTCAGAACTGGATGAACCTGGTGCTTCATCCTCATTAGCGGATTTGAAGGATTCACTTGAAGATTCAGACATATGAACCTCGTTGCCTTTAAGAATTTCCTCCAAGAATTTTGCACGAGATCCAGAAGCAACTAATTGTCTGGCCAAAACCTTTACTCTTCGTGCCCTGAGGGGTGGAGGGTTAGGTGTGGGTTCAAGAACTGGAGGGTTTTGGGGATATGAAGATCTGTTTGGTGAATGTGAACTGTAAACTGAAGTAGAATTAGGACTAGAATTTTCTTTCCCGTGATCAGAGTTTGTGTAGGAAGATGAATCAGTGGTGGTGAAGACATTGTTATGTATGTTTGGAAGTAAAGAGATGATCAGTTTTGGTTAGAATAATAACGAACTTGGTTCGACTTATTATGTTATTAAAAGGTGAGGTAATAATGGCCCTTTTATAAGATATGGCTATTAATTATACAACGGGCAGAACTCAAGTGGGAGTCTAATAGATGTAGGAGTGTCATTGATTAGACAGTTAAGAGTTCCCTACCTCTAGGCTAATTGAGTACCGATGGGACTTCTTGGAACGGGTTCATTTAGAGATAAGTACAAAGAATTTGAAATGAACCAAATATAGATAGAATCCTGCTCATGTGTGACTGTAATTAATTCAATAATTCTATGGAGATGAGCACGTACCTTGTCAGTCAAATGAACCAACAGGGATGAACCAGGTTCATCGTGTTAAAGTCTTTAATTTGCCTCAATTTACAAGGATAGAAAAACATCATTAGCAACCAGGGAATCATATTAATACATGGCAAGAGAGTATGACTGTAAAGTCATGATGATGAGCAATGATTAGTCTGGTTGATTATCTATGTTAGTGTTTCTAGCCAAAAAAAAAAATTCTTTTCTTTTTAATTAAGTGATCTTAATCATCCCTAATTCAAGTCGGTTTCTCTCAAAATGCTCCCTACTTAGTGATTTAGTAAAGATATCTGCAATTTGTTGGTCAGTAGCACAAAATTCGATTGAGATCATTCTTTTTTCATATTTATCCCTTAGGAAATGATGTCTAACATCTATGTGCTTAGTTCTTTTATGATGAACCGGGTTCTTCGTCATACTTATTGCACTAGTGTTGTCACAGAAAATAGGAATGCATCCAACCTCTATACCAAAGTCCATGATTTGTTGCTTGATCCATAGAAACTGAGCACAGCATGAGGCTGCAGCCACATATTCAGCCTCAACAATAGACAAGGCTACTGAATTTTGTTTCTTGGTGGCCCAAGACACAAGGCAGGAGCCCAAAAAGTGAGCCATGCATGTACTTTTCCTATCAATCAGGAAACCTGCATAATCAGCATCAGCATATCCTACAAGGTCGAAATTACTACCTTTAGGATACCAAAGGCACAAATCAGTGGTGCCTTTCAAATATCTCAAAATTCTCTTCACTGCAGTTAGGTGGGACTCCTTTGGATTTTCCTGAAACCTGACACACAGTCCTAAACTGAACACAATATCAGGTCTGCTGGCAGTGAGATATAATAGAGACCCGATCATCCCTCTGTATAGCTTCTGATCAACGGATGAACCGGGTTCATCCAAATCTAATTTTGTTGTTGTGGCTATGGGGGTATCTATTTCCTTTGAGTCTTCCATTTTAAATTTCTTGAGCAATTCTTTCACATACTTTTGTTGATGAATCATTGTTCCATTTGAATTTTGCTTGATTTGCAAGCCTAAGAAGAATTTTAGCTCACCCATCATACTCATCTCAAACTCACCCCCCATAAGTATAGCAAACTCCTTACTCAATTTTTCAGAAGTCGCCCAATATATGATATCATCCACATATATTTGCACAACCAGGAGTTCTTTACCCTTTTCCTTTAAGAACAAGGTGTTGTCAATTTTACCTCGTTTGTATCCATGTTCTAGCAGAAATTTTGATAGACGCTCGTACCATGCTCTTGGTGCTTGTTTGAGACCATAAAGAGCCTTGTCAAGTTTGTATACATGGTCAGGTGACTCCTTGCTTTCAAAACCTTGAGGCTGTCTGACAAATTCATCTTCCTTCAAATAGCCATTGAGGAAGGCTCTCTTAACATCCATCTGACGGAGAGTGAATTCCATGTGTGCAGAAAATATTATAAGAAGTCTGATTGCCTCCAGTCTTGCCACAGGGGCAAAGGTCTCATCATAGTCAATTCCCTCTTCTTGACTGTATACTTGAACAGCCAGTCTAGCCTTGTTTCTTGTAACAGTTCCATCCTCATCAAGCTTGATCCTGAAGACCCACTTTGTGCCAATCATTGATCTGTCTAGTGGTATGGGTACCAAGTGCCACACTTGACTTCTTTCAAATTCATTCAGTTCTTCTTGCATGGAATTTACCCAGTCAGCATCTTGTAGGGCTTCACCAATGTTCTTTTGTTCAATCAAGGATAGAAAGGCATCAAACGCACACATATTTTTCAAAAAGGATCTTGTTTTGATTCCAGATGTTAGATCTGTTATGATGTTCTCAAGAGGGTGGGAACTCTGATATCTGTGTGGTTTGAGAACCAACTGTTCACTTCTAGATAGTTCCATGGTGTCTTGTTGTTGTGGAACAGGATCAGGGCCAAGGTTCACATGTTGAGTTCCCCCTGTCATGTTGCTTGGGGTAGTTGGACCTGGTCCATCACCTGTTCCATCTTCCATGTTTGCTTCAATGTTTTCACTGCTTCTCACCAGTCCAAGCTCCTCATCTTCTGGTTTTTGTCTCTCAGCAAGAGTGTTAGTTTCATCAAAGATAACATGTACACTTTCTTCTACACACATAGTTCTTTTATTATACACTTTATAAGCTTTGCCATATGATGAATATCCCAAGAATACTCCCTCATCACTTCTGGGATCAAATTTTCCTAGGGAATCTTTGCCATTATTGTGCACAAAGCACTTGCATCCGAAATCCCTAAGGTGGGATATGTTGGGCTTTCTCCCTTTAAGTAATTCATAAGGAGTTTTCTCTACCAGAGGCCTGGTCATGCATCTATTTATTATATAGCATGCAGTGTTTATTGCTTCTGCCCAGAAGCTATGAGGTAGTTTGCTAGAAAGAAGCATGGTTATTTCCATATCTTCAAGAGTTCTATTCTTTCTTTCAACAATCACATTTTGTTGTGGGGTTTTAGGGGCAGAAAAATTGTGATTGATACCATGTTCATCACAGAATTCAACAAACTTTGCATTCTCAAATTCAGTACCATGATCAGATCTTATTGATGCTAGTTGATTTCCTAACTGATTTTGAGTTTTCTTAACAAATGAGGTGAACATATCAAATGCTTCATCCTTAGATGTCAGAAATAAGGTCCAAGTGAACCTTGAATAGTCATCAACTAGCACCATTACATATTTCTTACCACCTCTGCTCAGAGTTCTCATAGGACCACATAGGTCCATATGAACCAGTTCCAACGTCCTGGTGGTACTGACCATTTTCTTACTTTTGAAAGAAGATCTTACCTGCTTCCCCCTTGCACATGCCTCACAAACTTTGTCTTCCTTGAACTTAATGTTAGGAAGCCCTACCACTAAGTCTTTAGAGACTAGTTTGTTTAGCTAATTTAGACTTGCGTGACCAAGTCTTTTGTGCCACATGAGGGGATTACTGTCCAACACACTTAGGCAAGTGAGTTCATTTTCAGACAGTGTGGACAAGTTTATGACATATATGTTATTTATTCTTTTTCCCTGCAAAACAATCTTGTCATTAAGCAGGTTAATCACAAAATATTTTGTGGAAGTAAAGGCAACCAGGTTATCTCTGTCACACAGTTGTGACACACTGATCAGGATATATTTCAAGCCATCTATCAGATACACATGTTCAATGGATCGTGTTTCATCTTACCTACCTTAGCAACCCCAATAATTTCACCTTTCTTTCCATTTCCAAAGGAGACATTTCCTCCTTTGAGGCTTTCAAGTGAAAGGAACTGTTCCATGTTCCCTGTCATATGCTTTGAGCAGCCACTATCCAAATACCAAATTTGGCTGCCTCCTCTCACTTGAACCTACAAAAAGGAATCAGGGGTTAGTTTTAAGAACCCAAACTAGTTTGGGTCCTTTTCTATGAGATAATGGATGAATCAAGCTTTTTCTAGCCCAATTTGGTAGCCAATTTTTCTTTTTAACAAAACTCTCATTTCTTCGACTGGCCTGCTCTTTTGCAGTAAACTCAATTTTGTAGTGGCCAGTATTACCACAATGGGTGCAGATTTTATTCTCAGGGAGAGTGAGATACTTTCTTTTGGGATCCCACTTGGGCAATTGACTCCCGAATCTAATCCCTCTCCGGTTGTTACTATGATTCTCTTGAAGCCATATCAAGGCATCAGAGGATTTATTCCATTTACAAGTTCGATCTAATTCATGTTTGACTTTGCCAAGTTCTTCTTTAAGAGTTCTTATCTGTTCATCCTTGGCATACATCTTATCTTTTAGTTTTCCCACATTTTCTTCTAACATGATATGAGAATGATCAACAACCTTTTTACTTGATCCTAGCTTTAGCTTTAAGTTTTCAGATTTTAGTTCTAGAATCTCAGTTTCAAGTTGATTTACCTGGTTCACCAAGATAGTGTTTTTCTTTTCAGATTCACTAAGTCTGATTCTAGGTTCATGCATTTTGCTTTTAGCATTTCACATTTTGTAGAGAATTGTTCCTTCTCTTTGGTTGTTTCTTCAGAATTATCCATGAAATCAAGTAGCTACTCAGAGAATGTTTTCCTTAGATAGGAACTTTATTTTATTTTTAAGATGGGAGATACTTACCTCTGGTTCTTCATGTGATTCCTCATCGGATTCTCCAATTTCCATGAGCGCCTGATCTTCATTCTCACCATCTTCTGATTCTTTATATGAACTTTCCCCCCAAGAAGCAACCATAGCTTTTGTTGTGGTTTTCTTAGGTTGGACCTGTTCCTTCTTTCATATCTTTCCTTTTTCCATTCCACTTCCCACTGAGGACAGTTCTTGATAAGATGGTCAGTCTTTCCACACTTGTAGCATCCCTTGTTGGTTTCCCTTTCTATATCTTTTGCTTTGTTGTAATTTCCTCCTCTAGAGATGCCCTTCTTCCTTATTAGAAAGTTTCTGAATTCTGTGGTAATCATGGCCCTCTCATCTTCCTCAATATCTTCTCCCTCAGTGATTCTCAGTGCTAGACTCCTCTCCTTCTTTGGACCATCCATCTTCATTGTCATCCTGCTAAGCTCATAGGCTGTAAGGTTTCCAATTAGTTCATCCAATATGAGGGTTGACATATTTTTGGATTCCTGGATAGCAGTGATTTTGCTTCCTCAGGAGATTGGTAAGAACCTTGTCAGGATCTTCTTTACCCTGTCCTCTTCAAGAATGACTCTACCAAGAGACTTGAGTTCATTTGTAAAAGTTGTGAACCTTGTGTACATCTCTGTATTGTCTCTCCTTCTTTCACAGTGAAGTTTTCATACTGTGAGTATAGAAGAGTACCTCTTGATCTTTTTACCTGAGGTGTTCCTTCATGGGATACTTGCAAGGTATCCCAGATTTCTTTGGTAGTGGTGCAGCTTTGGATTTTGCTATACTCGTCTGGGCCTAGTCCACACACTAGCCACTTCTTGGATTTTGCATTCTTTTCCCATTTCTTCAGATCCTCAGCAGTGCAGTCAACTCTAGTATTTGGTACATCTATACTTCAGTAGTCTTCATCATGGTAGCTAGAGGACCACGAGTGACTATGTCCCAGAGTTCATAGTATTCTCCAATCAGGTGGTCCTTCATCATGTTCCTCCACCAAGTAATACTGGCCATTGAAGAGTGATGGCCTTGCAGTTGATGGACCCTCCCAGTTTCCAGGTGGTGCACTCATTTCGATCTTTTCCAAGGTGTTAGCCTTTTCAAGGATAACCTTCTCTGATACCAGTTGATGTTTTATACTTCAATACCACATAAGAGGGGGGGAGGGGGGTGATTTGTGTGTTGTCCAATTTTTCGAGTGTTGTCTCAATAGAAGAACCTGGTTCTTCTTGGTGTTCCAACTTCTACTAGTGCGGAACAATAAATGCAGTAAAGTAAAAACACAGAGATTTTTACGTGGAAAATACCTGGCTCAAAAGGTGAAAAACCACGACCTACTCCTTAGTAGGATTTTCCCAAACTCTTCACTACAACTCTGAGCCAAACAACATTTACAAAATAAACTCTTTTGTAAACCTAAGGACTAACTATAATCCCTTTGTAGCATCCTAGCCTCTAGCTAATTGCGACAAGCTTCAAGTTAACTCTAACTTGAACAATGTGTACCTATTACAATTGCTTCTAATAAAGCTGAAAGATACAATATCAAATCACCTCCTACAACCAACTAGCCTCGAAAGACAAACAGATGGAACCGGTTCTTCTAGATGGTCAGTAGCCTTTGTATCGCACAAGGATTCTGCTTGCAAAATTTCTCTGGTAATTTTGTCTTCAGTTCTTGCTTCAATTCTGTCGTTGTGCGAATGATTCTGCAGTAGGAGTACTTCAACATTATATAGCGCCAGCAGTTAAGATATTCTTGTTTAGTTCTAATGCAACTCTTCCTTGGTGAAAAAGTTTGTGTTTATCTCAACTTCCTTCCTTTATTTCTGTCCTTGCTGAACTCGAAATCTAACCCCTTATCAATTTGTAACTTTTTCGCATTAGGAGACAACCTCTTAGTTCATGGATAATTCACATATCACGTTCATCTCCTGTGCATGTACGGTTCTTGTGCCAATTGGTTGGTTCGAGATGTTTGCCCTGATGGACCTGGTTCAACTGGGTAGGCATTTTTCAATCTTCAAAACCATGGAATGACTTCGGCCAACACAGTATAAGTACTACTGAATATTTTCCATCAAATATTTTCTCTTAGCCCATTAAAAATGAATTAAAAGTGGTTTGCTGGATGGCAATGGAGAAGAAGAATGATAGGATGCTGAAGTTGCTGTAAATTGTGCCTTAATGAGGGGCTTATCACCATCAACCAGATGACTAAAGGCTTTGGGAGGATCAAGGATGAGCTTGATGATCTGGCTCTTTGGATCAATTCAAGTTTTATGCGGAGCATGCTAAAGAAAGAAGTTGGCTGTTACCGTCCTTTGGGTTATCTGATGATGCATCTTAAATGAGAAAATCATATACATTAGCTTGTTACATCTCTGTTTGTTGTTCATTGATGCCTTCTTTAAGTAGCATGTGCCGTTTTATTGAGACTGCTGGATAGAGTATAACTCTTTCTTTTGAGTTTCTTGTATGATGGATATTTGTTGTTGTAAAACCTATGCCTCTCTTGTTCATTTAATGTAGTAGTAAACACATACTGTATTACCCTTACTGTCTTCCATAAGGGTGTTATTACAGATTATTAACAATAATCCTGCATTTCCTGAAGTTCAATAAATTTTTGGTCAATTCTACATTATTTACTTGCTTCATGCCATTTGCTTGTCGATAGTTGATACTTTATGGAGAAATAGAAGTAAAAACTGTATGAGCATTTACATCTGCAAGCACATTTTGGTTGTTCAGACATGTTAGCTACCTGGTTGTAATCGTTATTTGTGGTTGACTAAATATTGGTAGCTTTGTAGATTTTTTTTTATGTCCTCTTCTGCAGATATTGTGCCATTTTACCATTTTGTATGATGTATCTAAAAACCTATTGGTTATTCCAAGCAGAAGGCTTAATATGTTGGGCCCGTGCGATAACACAGGCAACCTTCGTCTAGTATTAATAGATGTGTCACAATTTGCAAGTTTCACCTCGATATTTGATATATGGATTATTGATCCTTAGTAAAATTAAATATTCAAGAACTTCACGGGGTGTGGAAGCACATAAAATTGTCACTTAAAAGCCATTCAATATCCTTTTGTGTGTTGTTTTCTAAAGGTGTTATCTCCTCATATTTTTATCCTATATTTCATGACATAATTCACATTTTTTTGTAAAGTTTTCTTGTAAGCTGCAAAGCAAAGTACAGTTTACATGAGGGTCCTCTCTCACATTAGCTTTATCTAGTCCCATCCTTCATGTATTTTAATTAGTAATTACTCCCTTCGTTTATAAAAGATAGGGCATTATTTAGTAACTTGAAAGCTTTTATAACAAAAAAAAAAAAAAACTATGACTTGTTTAAGATCATAAGTTTCAAAAATTTTATAGTCATATAAATATTATGGTATATTAAAATCATAAATTTTAAAAAAATTTCTCGCTTTATTAAACTTTGTGTCAAGTAAGACAAACAAATTGAAACAAAGAGAGTACTAATATAAAAGGCATGGTGCATACAGAACTCCGCAGCACAAAGTGGATTTCATTTTTTTTTTTTTTTTGAAAAAGAAAAAAAGAAAGCACCACATCAGTATTTTTTTATTTTCACCAAAACGTCAGTTACCTTATTCGAGCCCCGAAAAATTTGAATTCGCATTGCATAGGGCTGGCCCGTTAAAGAGAAAAACATTTCTTATTAGTGGTCAAGTGAGATCTTTGGTATGCATGCCCGAGAGCAGCTCAAATAAAAAAGAATCTGATCCGGTCTGAACTTAAACACGATCCGCTCGTCTGTTGCTAGGTCCGGAAATGGCGACGGGCATATTTTTCGTTCTCAAAACACAAATCGGAGGCATCTGGTTAATGATGGATGAATCCTGTCCCTCACAAATATTAGCCATTCTCTTGGAAATAACAAATGGAATTCTTTAATTTGTACACAATCAATTGATTAATTATAACTACGTTATTAGAAAAATTGCTGAAACCAAGTTTCTACCAGTTTCTGGATATGTTCGACGTGGCATGGTTCTCCGTACAGTTCATATTTTCATGTTGGAAGTGCAGTTCTTCTAAGATTAAAAAATTTATTGCAGTCAAATCTCTATATATAATTAAAAAAAAAAAACCGAATATTATAACATATAGAAGTAATTTGCACGATTTCTACGGCCAATTAGATTCTATGTTTGTGACGAAGTTTAATACCTTGCCGCTGTCTTGACAATTATTTAATTTATTTTTGTTGACGTTTTATCAAGTTACAGGATACATGGTAAAAATCTTCTTGGATGAAATTTTAGATTATATTAATCAATAATTTTTATTTTATTTTTGATAGCCTCATAAAATATACTATAATTAATTATAATTCGATCTTTCCAGAAATGTCAACTATCAATCAAGCCTCCACGTATACCAATCAAATGGGAAGAGCATAAAGCATTCGGAGGACCATATTTTCTTGGAAAATTCTCGAATTTGAAACCTTTAAATCCGTCAATATAATGCTAAGAGAGAGTCAAGTAAATTCAAAAACCTTAAAAATATGCCAAAGAGTTTATGATTTGAGCATCGTGTGTAAATAAGTTTTACGCTATCAAATTAGTTTAAACTATAACATGTAATTTACATACCAATTATGATAATATAACTTATAAAATAAAGTAATAATCTATTACAATTTGTTAATGGCACTAATCGTGTAGAAATTATACACTTTCAATGTATATAATAACGATAATTACAACAATAACAAGCCCTGTATATAATTTCACAAAAAAATCTATAAAAAATAATGTATATGCAGACTTTACACGTACCACCTTAGGAAGATAGAAATTAAAATTATTTCCGATATACTGTGGATGAATTGCATGGATTGCATGGTTGTCAGATGTACGTGTGCATGACCTTGCTCTAAAATAGAACTGTCAATGCTGTTGGTACACCAGTCCTATATAATACTAATATAATGATCCTCGATTTCTTAAAATAGAAACAACAAAATGCCATCCACTAATACTTTGGCTCTTTTATCTAAAATTGGCTATGGACCTCATCAATTTCTTCAAAAAAACCATTATTAACAAAATAATTATAATCAAGGGTTTGTTAGAGAAATCGAACAACTCGCAATAAAATATCCATAATACACTACTATTTGATAATAAATTCACCTAAACGGAACACATGTACATCTGCTGATCGATTTTATAACGTAAATTAAACTAACAATTTTGGCAACCATTCACAAGCAAACTCTAAGTTTTGGACAAGTTGTTACCAATTCAATTATTCAGATGTAAGCATTCGTTAAATTATAAGTATCATAAAATATAAAAAAAAATTATAAGTTTTAAACCTACTCTACTATTTGGACAAGTAGTTATCCGTTTGAATAAATGAGATTATGAATTCGTTAAATTTAATAATGTTTCTTGAACTAATCGCATAATCAGCATTTTAAACTTCATTTTTTACTTGAAAAATGCTTTCATGACACCAAACACTGAGACATTAGCCTATGATTGTGGTTTTTTCAATGTGATTAGCATATCATAAGGTTATGTGTTTCTCAGTAAAAGCTTCCTTATCTGTTTGGCTTATTCTATATTGGTACGTACATACCTAACTGTCATTTCAAATGAATTTCGGAATATATTCATGTAGATTTTTCAGTTCATGTCCAAAGAGATCTTTAAAATGTTGACTAAACGCTTCTTAGGGAACGAGTTTGAATCATGTCACCCCAATATCAGAGTTCAGTACTTTGCAGTTACACAAATGTCTTACAGAAAGATAAATTAATAGGTTTGTGTAATTATAATATGTTGGTCGCATACGTGATTATCCATATTTTGATAGAGTTTAATTTTTATGCAATGTCGGTATTAAATTTTTTTATACCATTTGATTATCTAAAAGATAGCAACCATTATAAGTCACTGTTTCTGTAACTTAAAAGATAATGAACCGTGTGATCTTATCTAAAAGGTTAAAATATTAGAAAGTGTACACTATTATATTGTTACTTAATTATGTTTTTAATACGTCCCTCACGTCCATCAGGTATGCGGAATCTTTTTCATGGGAGAAGTTCATGTACCATATATGCATGTTGATGTTGAACTCTTTGTGAGATAAATAAAGAATTGATATATGCAATATCCATTGCTAGAGAGAGAAAGACCAACTTCTCTTTAACTCGGAACTAACACCACAACCACCCAGGAATGGCGACTTTCTCAACCCTAGACAGTGACGAAGTCAGAAAATTCAAGAGTGTTCAAATTTTGAACACCCTTTGCTAGTAGGATATTCAAGGAAGTTCAAAGTCTATTTTTAATCAATAACAAGTAATATTTAATTTTATACGTAGTATAATTTTCCGGCGAAGGGTGGTCAACAACATAACTTCGCCCCTGCTCCCAAATA